>JAKCPI010028163.1:0-10864 GCA_023213315.1 Euborellia annulipes | reverse complement strand
GGTTTGGCGTAGTAAGTAGCGCGCCTACCTCCTATACCAAACGTCGCGGGTTCGGACCCAGGCAGTCCGATGATTTTATTTAAGCCATTTGGATACCAGATGGCTTAAATAGAAATGCCTGACCCCACAATAGATATATTCTCTACAACGGTTATCGTCAAAGTCTTATATGGCCTAAGTTGCCGAAAAGACTGTATGAATGTGTGTGTGAATGTGAGTACGGTCAAAGGCCGGCCTGGCAAGTCACCGGCGCGGCAACAAATGTGGTGGAAGCTGAGGAGACATCATCGCATCGATGGAAGTCTTGATCATGTGAATGTGAGTGTGAATGAGAAAAAA
This sequence comes from Euborellia annulipes, assembly GCA_023213315.1. Lineage (NCBI taxonomy): Eukaryota > Metazoa > Arthropoda > Insecta > Dermaptera > Anisolabididae > Euborellia > Euborellia annulipes. The sequence goes on along the minus strand of JAKCPI010028163.1, from coordinate 10,525 downwards.
GTGTGAATGTTTAAAAAAAAAAAAAAAAAAAATTTGACATCTTAAATTCTAATATAATGGCGGAAACTAAATATATGTCGACACAAAAGTGTGACAAGCACAGAACACAACTTTCGATTACCGAAGGTAAGAGAAAGTTGTGTGCTGTGCGCCAGTCACACCAGATTTTTTAGATGCTTTTAAAAATGTATATTCTCATTTTGCTCTCAAAATTGAAGACCATTTTATTTTTCTATGTTTATAAATTTTGAATTTTAATATATAATATCTGCGGAAACTAAATATTATATGTCTACACGAAAAATCTGGTGTGAGCACAGAACACAACTTTCGATTACCGAAGGTCAGAGAAAGTTGTGTGCTGTGTGACCATCACACCAGATTTTTTAACATCAAATACTTTTCAGTTAGATATACTAAGTCTAAGGTAAATGTATATGTCCCGTTTATATAAATAAGATTTTGCCGGATAAGCGGCCCTGAATAAGAATCAGTGCTATATGAATTCGATCTTGTTTGGTTCTTGATAAGCAGATTACCCAAATAACCAACTCACTTTTCAATTAATCAAGAGCATAGGGCAGTTGTTTAATCTTCCTAATAAACTGACCAAAGGTAGTTTGTTATATAAGGTCTCTGTAGCAATTAATCAAAAAATTTTTCACTAGTCATTTATGTTGCCACCAGTAAACAAAAATGAAAATTTATATACATGTACTTCATATCAAATACTTTCTATTAATTTATTTTTATTTTTAATTCTATAAACCTTTGAGGACTTCATTTTAAATCAACTTATTATTAACTTTTTTTTTTTATTATTGTAAACAGAAGTATAATGATGATTACATTAAGACATTTCATTATTCTGACAGACTCATCCTTTCATTATTATTATTAACAATCGGCGACTTGTGAAGTCTTCAAAAGTCGTTTCTATATTACCTCTTATAAAGCGTAAAAAAGGCAACAGATTGTTCTTATAAAGAGAACTTGACTTGTTAGTTGTCCAAATTGAAGATGGGGCATTTGCACTCTCTTCCCACTTGTGGGTCGTTCGTGACCATTTCGAACACACTCATTTGCTGGTCATCGTTCAATGACTGTGCAAACTTACTAATAATTATGCAATACCCTATCAACGAGAAGGTCCTTAAATTCTTAATAAATCATTTATTAGGCATATTATTAAATTTTTTTTATATATTTTGTAAATAAAATTTTTTACCCCCTGAAGTTTCTACTATTCTAATTATGTACTTAATATTTTATCCTTATACTTTTTTTCTTTTACTTTCTCTTACCTATGTATATATGTAATATATATATAGAGAGAAAGTATTGGATTCATGTCAAAAATTCGATGTCGAGATTTTGATGGATCTTCACGTTTTGAGGTCCCCTGAATCCAAAAAAGTGGTTTTCGCGACATGGTCTGTCTGTGGGTGTGTGGGTGTGTGGGTGTGTGTTCAATTTTAAGCATGAAAGAATTGAGCTACGAGGTTGAAATTTTATATTTAAGTTAAACACCCCCCGGGACCGGAAAAATAAGCTTTTAATCAAAATCGGCCAAAGAGTACTAGTACTTTACTGATGTACTTTTTCAGTTTTTTTCGAATTTCTCAAAATTTGCTCCAACGATTTTTTTTTTAAATTCAAAAATCAATTATTTTTTAGATGCTCTTTCAAATGTATATTCTCATTTTGCGATTGAAATCTTCTGAAGACCACTTTACTCTTGTATTTCATAGGGAAGATAGGAGAAATGGTTGCCATGGTAACAAAATATAAATATATTCCCATACTTATAAATTTTACATCTGAATTCATATGTTCCGTACTGTCGGGAACTAAATATATGTCGACACAAAAAATCTGGTGTGACAAGCACAGTACACAACTTTCGATTACCGAAGGTAAGAGAAAGTTGTGTGCTGTGCGCCAGTCACACCAGATTTTTAAATGGCCTCGGCCAGCTTGAAATATCCTTTTACTAATAAACAAAAAATTCCTAGAATCAGTAAAAAATTTCTTTAGATGACCACATTCCGCAAATGAAGTGAATAAGCATAGGACAAAAAATATTTCAAATAGAGATTCTTTTTTTAATCCATTCAACAGGGACAAATGGACCCTATATCATTGTTGGGGGGGCCTTCTTCCTAAATTTTTTTGGAGAAACTACAATAATTTTTCCACCTATTTTTAATATAATAAAATTTTCGAATTTAATTTACATTAAATTCTTTTTTTACTTTCTCTTACCTATGTATATATGTAATATATATATAGAGAGAAAGTATTGGATTCATGTCAAAAATTCGATGTCGAGATTTTGATGGATCTTCACGTTTTGAGGTCCCCTGAATCCAAAAAAGTGGTTTTCGCGACATGGTCTGTGTGTGTGTGTGTGTGTCGGTCTGTCTGTGTGTCTGGGAACAAGATATCTCAAGAACGAAAAGACCTAGGAGGTTGAAATTTTATATTTAAGTTAGGCACCCCCCATGGGACGTGACACGAAGCTTTTTGAACAAAATCGCCCAAAGAGTACTAGTACTTTACTGATGCACTTTTTCAGTTTTTTTCGATTTTCTCAAAATTTGCTCCAACGATTTTTTTTTAAATTCAAAAATCAATTATTTTTTAGATGCTCTTTAAAATGTATATTCTCATTTTACCGCGGTAGCTACGCCCCTGCCATTCTACCAAAAATGTCAAAAAAAAAAAAAATATCGAAGAGAAACAAATTCAAATAAATGATCAATATTTTGCTTTAATAGGTAATTAGATTCGCACACAAAAGTTTTTTCGAATAATTGCTTTAAAGCAAAATCAAACTGATTCCCCATTTGCCTACTTTCCAACAACCATATGAGCTAATTTCTATCCTGTTCTCATTCTGAACTTAATGAATTAAAAATGGCTCGGAAAGTATAGTACAAACAATATTATTCATGAAATAAGACAAAAAGTAAAAAAAAACCTCGAGTAACTTGAGATCATTCTCGTGTAAACTTTGAATGTATAAAATAATTATAATATAAAGTTTTATATTTTTTCAATTTTGTTTTCCAGATTACATCAAAAGAGACAGCTATAGTTTGAGAGTGTAAATAATTATTACTCTCATCTCATTCCCTATTAAATCTTAATTCGACCCTCATCAAATAAATTCCTTTCTAGTTCCATGTTTCAGGTGAATTTATGACGGTACCATATGTTTCGTGTTTCATTTAATATTTCTGGCTTGACTTAAAAGTGTTCGCGAAACAAGAAGAAAACAAAATATATTATATTTCGCGGTATAATTTATCTTAATGGAGGTAATATATTGCCCAGAAACTATTCAATCAACTGTCTAATCGTTTTCTGTTGAAGATAAATTATTTGCCGATTTCGTTCTTAAGTATATGCTAATTTTTCTTCTCTTTTCACAAGATATTTCATTTACAGTGTAAGTCTCTATAGAGAGATTGATTTGTTTGAGAGTATATTTTAGCACCTGTCGAAGTAAATTGTTGTAAAATTCATATAATTGAATTAGAAGAAATATACAACTTTTTTTTAGTCATTTATTCAACGATAAATTAAGCCTAGAAATGAAAGAATATTTTTAATAGTCGCGACGAGAATGTAAAATAAATTTTATAATTTTTACTTTCCTTTATCTACAGTAGCCTACCTATATTATGATATGATAATTATAAATATAAAGAGAATATTGCGATTATGTTGATATTCAATATCGAGATTTCAATGGAAATACACGTTTTGAGGGTCTTTGTGACTGTTTATGTGTACAAAATTTTTCAAGAAAGGGAGGTTGAAATTTGATATTTAAATTAGGTATGCAACACAAGGTTTGTAAATAAAATTGGCCAAAGAATACTTTACTGTAAATAGTACTTTACTAATCTACTTTTCAGTTTTTTTTTTCGATTTTCTCAAAATTCATTCTAATGATTTGTTTAAAATTCATTTATTCTTTAAAATTTTCATATTTCTTTCTAAATTGCTTGAAGCACATTTTATTCTTGTACAGTGAGCGCCACAATTAATAACCCACCTGATAGCTTTAGCCTTAAGTATATGTTAAATAGTGATATAATTTTAAATCATTTCCTCTTATTGATTATAAATTTTACCTCATGGGTTTTAATGTACTATCGATATTTTTGTCAACCCAGTGAGTAAGTGGTTAAGTCGATTTGCTCTACTTTTCAGCGCACAACTTTTAAAGTATACAAAATTGAAGATTTAGATTAACTTCCAAAAACACCTTAATTTAATAGCCAGCCCCTGACTTGCCCACTTATATGTCTCGAAGAAAATAACTCTCTTATTCTCTTAGGTCACTTGACACATTTTGGACAAAAATTGAAGTAACCACTTATTTACTGAGATGACAGAATTAATCAATCTAGACACAAAAAAATCTGGTAGGAAAGCACATTACACAACTTTCGAATATCATGGTAAGAGAAAGTTGTATGCATCTATTGTCATCACACCAGATTTTTTTATTAAACTTTATAATAAATAGAATATGACTATTTTGGAATATTCATCAATCATATCAATATTAATAAAACCAAAAAGTTAAAATGTACAGTAAGCTTATAAAAAAAATGTGTAATAAAGATGGATTTGGAACAAAATAAAAACTTTAATGGATAGTATGCCCATATGTATAGGGTACAATTTTTTAGTAATAATAGGCTCATCTCTAATCAAACCCAATAAAAGGTGTTCGTATCACGTGAGTCGTTGACAGGTTCATTTTCAGGCTTGTCCAATGTCAATTATATTGTTCAATTCGAATTACAATAAGCAATAAATCAATAGACATATTGGCATATATGTCAGAGATATCAAAAGACAAAAGGGCATGACTTATCGTGTCAATATTTCCACCAATCAATATTGAAATTTGAATTTAATATTATTTATAATAAAAATCATTAGTTTAATAAAATAATATTTAATAAATATTATTATATTTTATAAATAATTAGAGGAGAGCTAAAATTCTATTACTTTATTTTTTAACTTTGCCCATCAACCGTAGGATGGGCAGGTAAAGTTAATGTAATAGTAAAAAAAAAAAATCGAAATAGAACTGAAGCTGCCAAAATGCGTTTTGAGGTTCCCAGAAACCATTTAAGAAGTTTTTGGAATGATGTCTGTGTGTGTGTGTGTCTGTGGTAATTTTTTTCGTCAACGAAAACTCAAAAACTATTTATTCAATTGTTTTGAAATCGAACACACACACACACACACACACACACACCCCCCCCCCCCCCCCACACACACACACACACACACACACCCCCCCCCCCCACACACAAGGGGGGGAGAGAGACCATGTCGCAAAAACCACTTTTTTGGATTCAGGGGACCTCAAAACATGTATATCCATCAAAATCTCGACATCGAATTTTTGACATGAATCCAATACTTTCTCTCTCTAAATATTAACATATAAAGAGGTAAGAGAAAGTAAAAATATTCTTAAGTTTGGATAAAAGAAGATGGAACAAGAATTAGGATTCGTTAGCTAGAAATAAACGCAGATCGGGTGACGATAAATGATTATTGTCAGAGGCCGGTTTGATTTGAGGTGTGTGTCTACGTGCACAAATAAATAATAATAAAAAATATTTTTAATTGTAATCTTAAGCTTCCTAATTTCTCATAGAACTTATCCTTTTCACACTCATATAGTAGAAGAATTTTGACTGCGAAAAAATCGAGTAACAAACATTTTCACGAAAAGTTTTTAGTTTCGGAGTTTTGATAACAAAAATAGGGAATCCCATTCCGTCTCATGCGACAAAAATTTAAATAAAAAAAAAGTATCAAAAGATACCGTGGTTTGTTATGCTATTAAATAGCTATTTCTGTGAATTCATATGATGGTTTGATAATTGAAGCTTTCTTGTTTAATTCCTAAATAGTAATGACGTTGTTCATCTCACTATAAATCTTACACCTTTTGTTTTGTTAGCTAAAACAAATTAAGATAACTATTAAATTTAATTTTCTTAGGGAAAATTGGACATAATCATTAATTTAGATGGAATTTTCAAATTACAAATAATGAATGGTTTGAGAAATTATGTAGTAATTATCTGACAATTGTCGGCTTGGGGTATTGACAGAGAGATTGTATTTTGCCTGGGATCAAAGAATGACATGATCCCGAAGGACAAGAAGGCGTCCTGCCACACAATGAATTCTATCGCCTCGAACAAAGCATCTGGCTCCAAAGAAAAGTCGAGAACTGAGGGCTTCTTGACATCCGATGGGAAATTGCATTCCGACGAAAGACTACTGTAGTTTTATTGTAAGGAAAGGGGTTATTGGGAGGAGGGGGTTGTTCAAAGCGAAACGGCTTGTCTTCAAATAGTTTCCCCTCTCTCTTTTCACCCTTTCCAATTTAATAGTTTCGATTTTATATTTGGATATAAAAAAAATGTCATCGAATCAAATTTTTTTTTCTTATCAACAAGAAGAATAAATTATTCAAAATCTTTTTTTTGACAACAGCCAGCAAATCAATGTTGTTAAGAAACGCCAAGCGCTGTTGAAAATCGGGTGGCCCCCAAAAAACTAGACTGGTGAACGATCGCGGGAAGTAATCGTTATAAAAATGAGTCTACAATTATTAAATATAATGTATTAAAAGAAAAAAATTTCGAGTTCGCGCCGTAGTTTAAAGGTTGGAAACCGCTGATACAGATAGTCTCTAGATGACCTTTAAAATTGTGCTGAAATACAATATTAATTTTGCATTTAAATAATTATTCTCAAAATACATTGGTTTTTAAATAATTAATATTAGATAACAAATAAAAACAGAATAAATGAATTTCCATATTGTTTACCCTGTTATTTGTTTAGTAGTTCCACTCGAAATAAAATTAATTAAATAGAATTCGAACGAACGAAATAATGGATTTAAATAAATAATTGTTTGTATAGTGTTTTTATATAGGCCTATGTATTTATACTAATTTTTATAATGTGTGATATTTTATGTTAAAAGGTAAGCCGAAAGACGATCCAAATAAATTAAAAAAAAAACTCTTCGCTTGTTTTATATTATTGGCCTGAGTGTCGAAATACGAATAAAGTGTTTACAATAATAAATAATATATTGAAACATATAACCTTGTGTTTTTAATTTACTTAATTGAAAAATTTGGAATTCTCGTAAAGAGAGAAATGAGAAAATACTTGAAGAAAAATTAATTATATAGTTGGGTATAGGAGACTTTGCAGCCAAGGAAATTAAATAAAAAACTTATTTAATTATTAATCGTCGACGTTAATTATATAGGTTACTTGTTTGTCTAGAATTTGTTATATAAAATTCTTTCTTATCACTCAAGTTCTGGTAAATTGAATATCTAGGGACACAACCAAAACACTTGATAGCCCTCCATTCAGATGGTCTGACTCCGAAACAACATCTATACAAATAATGGACTGCAAATACACTGAATCACAGACACAGAACTGCGACAGATGGAAGGATGACTGGAGCCCTCATTCAAAGCAAATCGCCGAGGGAGAAACAGCCAACATCACCCAAATGACAAAAAGCTCAGGAGCTCATATCTTGTGGAAGGAGATCACGAGTCCCTCTAGCTAGCATTTCTACTTGCGTGGTCGAATCAATACTTAACATGCCGATCCCGATATTCGGGCTAAAAAAGAAGATATTAAATTTTTTCTTAAATAGTCAAGAAAAATTTTTATTTTTTACTTAAAGATGTTTCTTTTGAGACAGTCATTAGGCTCAGTATCCTTCAGAGTTTCACATCGGTCAATCATCGACATTATATATGTGAGCCCATGGGTACAGAGTACGCCGGCTTCTGTCAGGTAACCTAGCCAATTTAATGGTTTGATTGCTCATCCATTAACGAATCTCCTTGAAAAAAAATAAATAAAAGTGGCATGTTCAGCTCTAGAACTGCTTTTGAATAATTAGTTGGAGTAAGGTTTGTCTAGCTTCCAGTAAGCAAAAATAAAGAATTTATGCAACCCTTAGAATTCATATTTTTAGATAAAAAGGAAAGAACAAAAATTTCACATTAACAAAAAAACGAAGTCTTGATCTTTCTCCAAGAAAAATATAGAGAGCTGAGTATATAGGGAAGCGTCGGTGTGTTAGTTGAATAATTTATGTATCTTTGAGATTTCTGAAATATCAAAACTGTTCAGATTTTTCTTAAAAATATCTTGATTTTAGTAATTATTAATTTATTTGCTTTTAACAAAGATAATGGAGTGACCCTAAATATTATTAGAATCTGAATAAAAGCTTTTATCAAATTTTTTCAATAAAAAATATCCAAATGCTTTCTTTCCATGATGAAATAATATTTCACTGACATCCATTTCATTCTAAATCAAATACTCATTTCATTATATAAATCAATATAGTAGGATATATATATATTTCTATGTTCTTTGTTAAGCTTTTTACTAAATTCCGTTTTTTTCACAAATGCAGCTTCAAATAGAATAGAGAGAGCTTTTTTTCCTGACTTTGACACTTCCGACGTATAATGAAATTGCTGCATTTGCATTGACCTTGGCACTTCAAAAAGTTATTTCCATTTTACTCAAGGTTTTATAGACTATTTGATATGCTCTTGGATTTATCACTGATTTCTCTCAAGTATCCTTGGAATAGAGAGGGTAGATATAATATCCACAAAAAATGAAGATAAATTATCTAAGGGCTCTGACCCTTGGAGTAGAGACAGAACTTGACTTTTTTCATAATTCATAGATCCGCTTTCCCGTGTGAACGGTAAATTTTTTTTATAATTTGAGGATCACCTTATATCTTAGACAAACAAATATAAAAGCATACAATCGAAAAGGCCAGGTGAAATCAAGTATTCATTAGCTTAAAGATGACCGAAATATTTGCAAATACATAACATAAGGTGGTCCTAATATTATTAAATACATGTTGTGTTCCCTTCCACTCATTTATTTATATTATTTGATAGCCAAAATATGTACGTTTAAAAAAGAAAGAGGATGCAGCAAATAATTCTATTTAGTAATTAAACTCTTTATTAGAACGTTTCGCCTGGGTTCCACTCTGTCATCTTCAGCATTCAAAGAGTATATTGTTAAAATGTTTATACAATTTTTTTAATAATATCGACAAGTGATACCTAGAAGTTCAAACTTATAATATCATTTCATATATGATATTGATATTATAGTTCAAGCTTATAATATCATATGAAATTGATATTATAAGCCTGCCTGAACTTCTAGGTATCAATGGGGGTATTTTAAAAGTAAAAAAAAAAATATTTTCATTTGACAATAAATGCACCTACGCTGTATTAGATTCAACAACAACTCTATTTTTAGCCCTCAGGCTTGGTGTAATTGGTAGTGCGCCTGCCTTGTATACAAAGAGTCGATGGTTCGGATCCCAGGCAGTCCGATGATTTTTTTTAAATAGTTAAATACTTTTCGAGATCTATATATTTGAATAAGATAATAGTATTCAAAATACCTCGTTTCTGACTTAACAAGTCATAGATATATTTAACAAGACTGTGAGTGTTGTTTATTGGTGAGGCCAAAGGGCGGAGATCCTGGGTTCGATTCCCGGGGGCCATGGGATGTTTGGCCTCACCAATAAACAAAACTCACAGTCTTGTTAAATCAGATTTTATTTAAACCATTTGGATACCAAATGGCTTAAATAAGAATGCCTAGACCCCCAATTGGTTGAGGTTAAAAGAATCCAATACTTTCTCTCTATATATTTCATGTATAGGGTAAGAGAAAGTAAAAATTGATATTGAGAATAGGATTCAGAATATTTGCAGAATTGTTAATTAGTAGTCAATGTGATTTAAATAAAAAAGTAATGGAACTTGACCATTAGTTTATACAGTAGAACAAGAACTTTAGTCCTAAGAAGCAGTTAAAAAAACTTCAATTATCCAAAAATTTAAATGAAATTAATTAAACATAATGATAATTATAGTTGAAATTTATTCTATAAATCTTGACAAAACTTATGAGCACTAGTCTAGGCTTGTCTTGTGCAGATTCCCCCATTAATTGGAAATCTCACTACGATTATACAATGATTGAGCAATTAAGTGTGCTCAGGCATGAAATTCGATATGCACTGACAGCGAGAATGCGGTTGCAAGTCATCGGCTGATTAGACTGCAAGTCTCAAGTCATCATGTCATCGAGATCATCACGAGCTTACTCACCTCGAGCAATTTTCTATTTAGAAACGGACTCTTCTTTTAAGTAGAATGTCAACGCATGATTTGAATTAGAATTTCATTTAATTATCATCTTAAGCGCGTAAATTTGAAATAACTAAGGTTAATTTATACTCAGAAAAAAATTTTCAAGGTTTTGTTAATGATAAAAAGATTGGATTTTTTTAGTACCAAATAGATGTTTAAGCAGATTTTGATTTGTTTAATTATAAAATAATTTAAAATTTTTATATTAA
>JAKCPI010028162.1:0-27405 GCA_023213315.1 Euborellia annulipes | reverse complement strand
TAAAGTTTATTCAAATTTATATTGATTTTATTATACAACTGAAATTTTCTCCATGTCTTTTTTTTTAAATTATTGACTTCTAGAAAGTTAATTAAAATAATGCCGATCCCGCACCGTGGTCTGTTCTTTTTAATATGTACAAAAAAGTAAATATTACTATTCAGCAGTACCTGCTTGAGGATTTGTTTAAATTAATAGACTATATATAAATGCAATGAATACATAAATATTTCTCTATACATTTTTTATGGGAGAAATCGTAACTTTGGGAATTAATAACTCAAAAAGTTATAAGAATTTCGGAAGGAAAATAATTTTCCTGTAATCCCTAGAAGGTCCTTTTAGAGCATATAAAATTTGGTTTCGAAATTACAATGGGAAGTTGGTCAAACAGACCATGACAGACAGACGGACACTCCCCTATTATATATTTAGATTGTTGTTTTTTATAATTAAAGAAATTAATAAAATTAAATTAATTCATTTCTTTATGGAGATTAATTTCAAAATGATTGACATGTTTTTTTTTTTAAGAAATATGGTCTTGAAAAAGTTCAGTTAGGACGTTAATTACAATCGTGATTGTACAGTGAGGGACAATATTAAGTCCCACCTTTGCGTTTTCTACTTGTGATTATTTCATTGTTTTTAACAAAATATTATATATTACTTTTTTTTTAATGGAAACTTTCATGGTTCAAACCTAGAAAAATTCCAATAAAGATTTTCATTTTCTTTTATAAAAACAAAGAAATAATCACAAGTAGAAAACGCATGGGTGGGACTTAATATTGTCCCTCACTGTACATCCGAAATAGAACTTAGAAAAATCAAAGATTTGAAAATCTAATTATTTATTCTTCTCCGATTATTTAAAAATATTTTTAAGAAAAATTTCCACTTAATCTCGCTCTTCTATTAAAATATGTATGCGTAATCTCAAGTTTTTTAAAAACATCAATTTTTAAAAACTCTTTCATTTATACGTAGATGGGTATTTATAGAAAGACGCGCGTTACTCTTTTCTTTTGTTTTGTCTATCTATCTAAAGGTCTGGAAAAAGCAGCTGGAACGAAATTTAGCACACGTGTTCAGGAGTAAGTAGAAAGTAAAAAAAAAAAAGATTTATTAATACAATCTACTCCATTCATCTTCCAAAGGTGTGCGCATTTTTATAGTCCACTATTATATATTCATATTTTTTTAAAATTTATTACTAGTTCTATTTCCCTCTCCCCAACATTTTTCCATACGTTATTAATTGTTAAATTCAGTAGGCTTATATCAAACACTTCGTTAAAATTTGTTTAAATAAAATTCCAATGATTCCTAAAAGCTGCAGTGATCGTTGTTCACTGTTAACTTCCTTCTCCTTTCTCAAAGACTAATAAGATAAGTAAGTAACCTCGACAGTCTTTAAACTGATACATTGATCTAATTTGGAATAGAGACCTTGAATTCCTCATCGCGTGGCTTATGCATTTAAAATGCAATTTTATTTTATTTTTTAATCTATGTCTATGTGTGTATGAGTGTGTGTGTGTGGGTAAATGCCGGAAACATCAAGAAACGCAAATTTTGCAGCTGCAGGCGAATAAATCAACATAACGAAAAGAAAAAAAAATATGAAGGAAACAATTCAATAACTATAATAATTTTAAATATGTCCTGGTCTAGGATATTAATCATTAAAATATGTAATAATAAAACTAGTACGAAAGTCACGTGACGATCTTTATCGTATATATCTGATTCTTAAAAATTTTATTTTATTTATTCCCTTAATAAAAGATGAATAGATAAAAAATATTTCAGGTAGAAAAATATACGAAATAAATTTAAGGGGGGTTCAGGAGCGACGTCTAAACGTACTTTAAAAAATACTAGACTATTATAAGGAATTTTTCAATGCGGTTTTTTTTTAATGAATTAAATTCATAGGAGATTATTGGGAAATCGAGCTATAATTTTTTTAATGACTTATTAAAAATTTATCGTAATTAATTTTTGTGCTATCAAGCAAATACAAAAAAACAATCGGTCCCAATAATCTTTAATTTTTTTTTTATTTAAAAATTAATTTATTGTTATTATTAATCACATATTAATTAAGAAATTTTTAAAATAAGCTTAGATGATTTATTTAAAAATCAACTGTCAAATTAGTTCAGCATTCTTGCAATAGATGGCAGGCTAGTCTAACAGCTGATCCCCTTTTGGCCTATATCTGGCCTATATTTATATATTTTTATGCTTTTATAAAAGATACATAATATATAATAACATTTATTGTTAAAAGATCAATGAAATTCAACCAAATGCATTAAATATTATTAGCTACCATGCTGACATCTCTTGGCAAATTTTTGAATTACTTGATTTTTGGGCATACTTTTTATGACGCCATCTTAGCGGGAAAAACATGCGTAACACCTTCGCTCCCGTTCCGCATTAAATATTCTGGTTGGTTTTCTTTGGAGACTCAAAAAGATTTATTATTATTATTTGTAATTCCTATCCCCGTCGAGGTGCTTTCGTGATTGATTTTTGTATCAATATTTTCGAATTTTGAGAAAATCAAAAAAAAAAGTGAAAAACTACATTAGTAAAGTATTAGTATTTTTTGGTCGATTTTGATCAAAAGATTATTTTCACGCCTCATGGGGGTACTTAATTTAAATGTCAACCTCTTAACTCATATACTTAATGGTTTAAATTGAACACCGGCAGACACATATACACAGACAGACAGACCATGTTGCGAAAATCACTTTTTTTGACTCAGGGGACCTCAAAACGTGCATATCCATCAAAATCTCGACATCGAATTTTTGACATGAATACAATACTTTATATTAACATATAGAGGTAAGAGAAAGTAAAAATATAATAAAATACGATTGTTAATGTAATGTTATTAGACGCAATGTTTTTTTTTCGAAATGTGTCAACGGGCCGCGTGTTTGACATGCCTGGTCTCTATATGAACAAAAAATAAAAGTAAATCCGTAGAAAAAATTGAAATTTTTGCAGGTAAAGTCAGTCATAAACAACTTCTATTTAACGAATTATAATTTATCCCTAAAATTTTTTTTTTTTAATTTGTACCAACAATTCCATTTTGTGGGCTCCAAAATTTTTTTGTTTTAATGATCTAAAGTTTATAAATAAATATGACGTGCATGCTGTAATTTTTTCAAAGCCATGGTTTCTAAACTCCCTTGTTATTGTTATTTATATCCTTTAGATGCGAAGATCGTGACTATGTGGAGATTTTTTTTGAAATGTGTTGTGTCTTGTGTGGGATTTCAGGGCTGTCATCGGCGACATTAGAGTCGATGGGTATCGAAAGGTCCTTGTATCCGAGCCCACCACCCATCAAGGTATTACGACGTGAGGGCGCATTCGAACACTGTGAGAGGCACGTCAACCAGCTGATGCTACGCGGAGAACAAGTCGCCCTGATCCAGATGATCCCCTATTGATCACATCTTCCTTATTTTAACCGATAATTGATTTAAAAAAAAAAATCAAATCGTTCATAAAAAAAAAGGAGATGAACTTGTCAAGTAAATTAAAATGGAGATTCTGAGATATGATTAGATGTCAGATATTTCACTTGATTAGATTTCTTACTTAAATGTAGGAAAACTAATCATAGGTGGGAAATTAAAAGTTTCTGACGACGAAAACAGAAATAGCTTATGAAATATTTTTTTTTTATATAAAAAATAAAAATTTTGATAATCTTTATTAATTATTAAGTTGTCTATTTTATTTAAGAGAAGTTCGATAAAAAATGGGATTGAAATAAATTGTGTACCTTAACTAGATCTGTTCAAGTTAATATTAATATAACCACTAAATTTTCGGCAAAGTGAAAAAAAAATAAATAAAAAGTTTTGCCAGTGTCTCTCATAATATCAGATCAATAAAACACATTTTTTTTTCAACAATGCCGAAAATATACCCGTTATACTACTGTTCAATTCATATCATCTAGGCCAGTGCTTCTTAAACTTTTTGAAGTGGTCCCTTGGAACCCAAGTTAATATCTCACGGCTCCCCTTTTTTTTTAAATTCAGATTGGTTAAAAAACTATAATTTTAAATTCCGAATATGCATACACTTACTAGTCAAAGCAAGCATTTACTAATGTTAACATTAAAAGGGTGAAAAAAATAAACACTGTTATTATATTTTGATTAATGAGTGTTTTGTTACATTTGCGACCCTTCGCGGCCCCCTGCGGGTAATCCAAGGCCCCCTAGGGGGCCGCGACTCATTACTTTAAGAAGAACTGATCTATCACTACTCTAAACTTAAGTCAGGATTCCACTACCGCTACAAATCTTCGAATAGAACGTTATATGGGAAAGATAGGATTTCACTTTTTTAAGATATGGTCCAAAAACTTTTGTCTATTTCGTAGTGAAATTGATGAGGCTTAATTTTGTTTTATTATCTCGTTTATTGAGGTATCTTATCTCCCTTTTTTTATTCAGCACAATATTCAGATTTGTATATTCTATTTGGTAAGTTGTATATATAATAATTTGGGTACAATGGTATAAAAAAATGTGCCTGGATACCCTGAAACCGGTATTTAAATAATGAGTATCGTTAAGTCAACGCCGAAAAGACTTAAAAGAAAGTGTATATATTATTGTTGTAATAATCTTTATAAAAAAAAAAAAATTAGAAATATTTTTTTACAAAGCTAAATTTTGACAAGACTCATCTCCTCTTTATTAAGATTGTTTACTAATAATTATATACTGATTTGTTAAAATATTAATTTTTTTCTAATAAAAACTATTTATCTAAAATTATTTAATTTCTCCTCTTCTCCTCTAAAATATAATATTACATACTGTTCAATGATCTTATTGATCATCAAAATATTTATATTCCATTCTATTATAGTACTCAGCTGGGTTTGAACTCCCATTCCCCTCCAACATTTAGAAGAAAAAAAATTAATATCTACCATAGTAGCCTTTCTGCAACTAGTAAAAATGAATAATTCTCGTCTTAATCATCAGAAAAAAATTAATATATCTTAATTAGGGCCGTAGCTAAAAAAAAATATGTTCAGGGAGGGGATTGGATGCCGGTAATTCCCTCTCCCAAATAAATAATTTTTTTTTTTTTTTATTTCATCTAAGGTCTTTTTCGGCATCGATGGACATTTAGACCCCTTCTCTTTTATTTCAATTGGATTGGCACCGGTAGCCAATACAATTGAAATATATTGTCCCATGAGACGGAATGAGGACCCGCGACCCTTGGTACACATGGCCAGCACGCTAACCTTTACACCAAAGCTCGAGGGCCTAAATAAATAAAAAAAAAAATTAAAATATTAAGTTACTGCTTTTCTTTAAATATACGTATTTCTTGTTATTTATAATTTTTCAAAATTTTCCCCTCCTCCCCTGGCTGAGAGGTTAGAGATGTTGACAAATGTTATTATTGATAACCAAGGGGCAGACCGATGAATTTATTTATATCATGTGGATACCAAATGGTATAAATAATAAGCCTGAATAATTTGTATCGTTTAAAAGTCTATATGGCCTAAGATGCCGAAAAGACTTTAAAAATAATTTCGGGGAGGGGGGGAGTTTGGACGCCATCCTCTACAGCCCTGATCTTAAATTTAAATATTATTTGACTTTGAAGCTAAATAAGATAATTTTTCTGATTTTATAAACCTCTCCATTGGATGCGTGAGTTTGATGAATTTTAAGATAAAATAAAAAAAAAAAAAAATCGCCTTGATATTTTTTTATTACATAATATTGCATTAATTTATGAAGACTAATCGCACTATTTTTTTCCCTTTCTCTTTATTTTCCTCCTATATACAGATAATATAAAACTCTCCAATGCCACCCAGAGAATAATTATTAATTTGTATTAAAAAAAAAAATAATAATAATAATAATAAAACAAGAACTATTACGTAAAATCGTAATAGGGAATTACATAATTACGAGCTTGTACTGATGTCTCGCACCCGGTAGGTGGTACTTTGCGAGTCAAAGTGTCAAAGTCAGAAGCAACAAACAACAAAAACAAAACCTATCTTTCTTTCTCTCGTAAGTGCGTATAATATCGACTCAAAGCTCCTTCAAAATATTTATTTTTACTAATTTATAGAGAGAGAGAGAGAAAGGGAAAAACAAGATGTTTAGAAATTTCAAGTACAGAGAATTATTTAATTACTTTTCACTTTTGACATTTAACCTATCTAATTCATGTTATAATACGCA
The DNA here is from genome assembly GCA_023213315.1 of Euborellia annulipes. Taxonomy (NCBI): domain Eukaryota; kingdom Metazoa; phylum Arthropoda; class Insecta; order Dermaptera; family Anisolabididae; genus Euborellia; species Euborellia annulipes. The sequence continues at coordinate 21,127 of JAKCPI010028162.1, read as the reverse complement.
TTTAAGAGTGAGTGAATTTGTATAAGGAAGGGATCGTTTCAAATTAAAATAAAAAGTAAAAAGAAAGGAAAAAAATTAAAATTTAACGGTAAGAGTTTATTAAAAGATTTCTTCAATAGGCTCTTATTGTTAGAGAAGAAGTAGGATTATTTTAAATAGACTATAATTATATATGACTAGTTAGATCGTAGTGTGGAGTAAATATTTTTTGACCAATTGATTTTTCGAAATTCCTAAGAGGCGATTCAAGTATTACATCAGAAAATATTTTAGTCCCCTACCCTCTACCCCTTTGGCAATATAAACAAATCGTTCACCCCCATTACCTTTTGCTTTTTTGTAGTTTTTGTTTATTTTGGCTTTAGATCTTTACTAATTACACTCTCTCCCCTTGTCAGCAAAAGTAAGTAAATGGGATACATCTACCCCCTCTCTGAAGGTTCCTATTAAATTCTAAGTTTTTTTTTAAATTTGCCCTCTCGGCTGCTGAGGCTATTTAAGGGTGTAGGCCTATATTGTATATTTATTTAAATTATTTTAATCCTAAAACTTAAGGTGCGCGTCTCGGGGTGCTAATTTTGGGAGATTCCAGCGGCCACAATTTTGAAGCTATAGACCTCAAATTTTTTTTAAATTAAAGCTATTTAAAATATCTACAACTTATAGAAGCCCTTTTTTTTGATTTTCGAAAAAATAAATTTTTTTTTTAGATTAATCGCATTAAATAAAAGAAATTTTTAAAAAATTCGCTCTATAAGTTGTAGATAATTAAATTAGTAATCATTGTGTTAAAGAATAATTAATTTTTTACCCTTAAATAATTAGCTGAAATCTTTCAAATGAAATGGAATAAATCCCTTGTATTCCTATGGGAAAACTAACGCCATCTCTTGCCGCCTAGAGTAACTCGGTACTGAATCGTGTTCTAAAGGTTTTTCGAGGCGCGCACCTTAAAAGGTTCTTCATAAAAGAATAAGTTATTTTAATTATTAAGAATCAAATATGTTCAGTCCATATTTAAAAAAAAAAAGTGGCGGACGGTTTATGAAATTATGTATGAAAAGAGAAATTAATAAAATTTAGAGAGGTTATACTGTATAATAATTTATTTAGCTAAATATCCCCTAGTTGTATTAAAAAATATGGGGATTGACTTCCCGAGACTTTCTCGTATATTCTTTATTACGTCTGGATGTGTGGAACACGATTGCTTAAAAACCAAAGCAGCTAGATCGATGAAATTTTATATCTCCTTACACTAAAATTTAGATTTTATCAACTTTTGAGTAAATACGCACTTGAGTAGTACTTTACTTAAAACGTTTTTCAAAATTTTGAAATTTTCAATTTTTTTGTTATATTATGATAAAATACTCTATTTTAAAAAGTTTTTATTCTTTGACATTTTTTCGAAAACTGAATAGTTTTTGAAATAATCAAAGAAGAAATAGAAAATATTCGTTAATTTTGATAAAAAATCAAAACAAAATCATACAGGTGTCATTAAAAAAGGGTAAATATAAACAAATGAATTTGTGAAACAAATGAATTTGTTTATATTTACCCTTTTTTTAATGACACCTGTATGATTTTGTTTTGATTTTTTATCAAAATTAACGAATATTTTCTATTTCTTCTTTGATTATTTCAAAAAACTATTCAGTTTTCGAAAAAATGTCAAAGAATAAAAACTTTTTAAAATAGAGTATTTTATCATAATATAACAAAAAAATTGAAAATTTCCTAATTTTGGAAAAAACTTTTTAAGTAAAGTACTACTTCCAAGTGACGTATTTACCCAAAAGTTGATAGAAATCTACAATTTTAGTGTAAGGAGCATATACCAAATTTTATCGATCTAGCTGCTTTGGTTTTTAAGCAATCGTGTTCACACACACACACACACACACACACACACACACACAGACATAATGCCAAAAATGGTTTTTTGGACTCAGGGAGGTCTAAAACGTGGAGAAACATCAAAATCTCGAAGTCGAATTTTTTACGATTACATAACTTTCTCTATACGAGAAAGTAAAAAAAGATTACTGTTGATTCTTGACATATTGCAAATAGCATAATTTGTGTTTCGTTTTAGGCAAAAGGATTCAACGGAGTTGTGAACATAAAAAGAGAGAAATTAACAAAAGACAAAAACAATGCTTTGTTATATTATTATAATAACATGCATAGATGCATGGATATTAAAAATTTTAATAGCAAAATTGAATTTGAAAAATAGAAAGTTAAAGACGTAAATTTCTATTATGATGAAAGATAATTTATGGGCTCTATTTATTTATTTTTTTAAACTCTACAAATAGGCCAGTCAATAAAGACAAAAAAAAGGCCTTAAATCGCAAAACGTAAAGTATTCCTGCATTTTTGGTATGTTATTTGGACCCCTTGGGGGAGTGCGAAACCACATTTTGCAATTAAAAAAAAAGTTGTGCTTCCCGCGTAGTACGAGAAAAACTGCGTAATTTTCGCACTTTTTTTCAGTTTTTGCAGTTGAATTCAAAAACTATGGGCTTTTTGACATTTGTTGCTTATAGCATTTTTAAAGTATATTAAATTTGAAACAATTCAAGCCAATTTGCAGCTCCGTATCTCTAATAGTTTTTGAGATCTGAATTTATCTGGCGCTTTAAAGAGATCAGAGACGCGATGTGAAGAGCGAAAGCGATGCGATTGCTGCCTACGAATCAGGCGTAAGAAGGAATAGTTTATTATTTAAAAAAAAAAAAAAATTCAAATATTTCTTCTTAAAAACAACTAATTAAAATGAAGAGATAATAAATATTAAATTTATTATTACACTCAGAAATTAATGCCGTCGCAAAACATCATTTTTTTTTGTCAAATTATGTTATCAATTACACTGGATTTAAATTTTAGATGAAATTTTTTTGATGATAATGATGACAAGAATTTAGAGTGAGAGAATAATTCGAAAATTATTAACTCAAAAGGTGTGGCTATGATGACAACAATACATAATAAATAAACTTATTTATTATGAGTTTACAATGCGAATTCAGTTGATAATAAAAATTCTTTCTATTTTAATAATTAAATGCAAAAATTTTTTAAGCAGGGAGATGGACGGTATTTCCCCCCCCCCCCTCTTCGGCAGCTGAGGCCATTTAGGAGTTTATTGAATAAATTATTTTTTTAATTATTTGTATCGGCAATCGGGGGACGTTCCACACACATTTGGAGTGATGAAACGGGATTTGTGTTGCCTAACTTCCAGCAATTGATACTAACATAATTATCCAAGTTAATTAGTAAAAAAATACCATCTAAACATATCTATCGTTAGCTTTTATGATTAAATTATTAATAAATCTTATTGATAATTCGAATATTGAAGATCTAGTTTATGGTTTTAATTAAAATAGCAAAATCACTCCAATTCTCATTTATATGCAAATATTATATTCTAATTTTCATGCAAAATTTTAATCACGATTTAAAAATAAATAATGTTAGTAAATGATTAATTTTCTTAGACGAATTTCTTACCGAGTCAAGTTCAAAGCCTGTTATAGCATTCCTGAAACAAAAGAAAAGAAAAAATATATTAAATAATTGTATGAATTAAAAAGCAAAGGTGTTATGATTTGTTTGTCAGAGTCGTTATGCAATATGCCGATTAAATTAAAGAATTGACGCAAAAGGTGAATGATAATGTGTGTTTATGTGGATATTGATTACAATGTTAACGCCACTGGAGTTAATCTTTGTAGGAAACTTCCTTATCGTATGGAAAATAGACAGGTCAAGAACAAAATGGCCTCGTTTATCGGCGCCATTAACATCCAAGATGAGATTAGAATTAAAATGGAGCCAATGACGAGATGAAACGATTAAAATTTCCAATTTAAAATCTAATTTTAATGTGTTTTGGGTGAGTGTTTTCTTTACAAGTTGAAAAAAGAATATCAAATGTGAGAGATGAACGATGGGGGCAGTGGCGGATCCAGAGGTGTTTCTCGGGGGGGGGGGGGAGGTAATCTGGTGTGACAAGTCGCACAGCACACTATTTTTTCTTAATTTCGGTAATTTAAAGGCGCATTCTGTACTTGTTTGCCAGAATATAAATACAAATAAAATTTTTAAGTATCAATATTTAAAATTTTACATTAAAAATACATTTTTTTTTTTTTGAAAAAAAAGTATTTTTTTCAAATTTCAGGGGGGGGGTAATTACCCCCTTTACCACCCCCCTTGTATCCGCCCTTGGATGGGGGTAATAACACACCACCCCTTTTTTAAGTTGAATACAATATTATAGAAGCAGTTTCAATACTCCAGATCAAGTAACGAATTTATTTATACCAGTGCTGCTAACCAAGATTTCCAAAAAATTCGGAGAAATTTTCTATACAAAATTCTTATCATTTGACCTTTTTTTAAGAAAATTTTCTCTGGTTACGGTACTCAAATGACTACATTTTTTATATGCGAATTTCATTTTTGTTTTTGTTTTTTTACTTTCTCTTACCTATGTATATATGTAATATATATATAGAGAGAAAGTATTGGATTCATGTCAAAAATTCGATGTCGAGATTTTGATGGATCTTCACGTTTTGAGGTCCCCTGAATCCAAAAAAGTGGTTTTCGCGACATGGTCTGTCTGTGGGTGGGTGGGTGGGTGTGTGTGTGGTGGGTGGTGTGTGTGTTCAATTTTAAGCATGAAGGAATTGAGCTATGAGGCTGAAATTTTATATTTAAGTTAAACACCCCCCGGGACCGGAAAAATAAGCTTTTAATCAAAATCGGCCAAAGAGTACTAGTACTTTACTGATGCACTTTTTCAGTTTTTTTCAATTTTCTCAAAATTTGCTCCAACGATTTTTTTTTAAATTCAAAAATCAATTATTTTTTAGATGCTCTTTAAAATGTATATTCTCATTTTGCGATTGAAATCTTCTGAAGACCACTTTACTCTTGTATTTCATAGGGAAGGATAGGAGAAATGGTTGCCATGGTAACAAAATATAAATATTTTCCCATACTTATAAATTTTACATCTGAATTCATATGTTCCGTACTGTCGGGAACTAAATATATGTCGACACAAAAAATCTGGTGTGACAAGCACAGAACACAACTTTCGATTACCGAAGGTAAGAGAAAGTTGTGTTCTGTGCTTGTCACACCAGATTTTTAGTATTGGAATCTCATCCAACCTTTTTTTTTTGAATACGAATCTCATTCGACATTTTTTATTTTTAGTAATTTTTCTCCAAATTTATAATATAAAATGAATTTATTATGAAATTTTAAAAAGCCTGAGATTTTGGGAAAAAATCCAGAGAGCCGGAGATTGTCTGCAAAAGCAAGAGGGTTGGCAGCACTGATTTAAACAAGAGATAGCTAATAATAGTTTATCCTTTGGTTTACAAAAAATGTTTTTTTTTTTTTTTTTTTTTTTTGCTAACCCTTGATCTGTTTTAAAGTACAAATAAATCATATTTTTTGTTATTAATATTATGTCATCATTATTTTCTTGATATTACCCTTTTATTTTTGTTAGGGTGGATATTAGCAAACCTGTTATACAAATAGAATTATTTTCAATTCAAATTGAATTTTTATTTTTATATTCTTTATAATAAAATTTTAATAATTTTTCTATTTGTTTAAATTTTTTCTAAAAATATTTTAAATAATTAAAAAATATTTTAGATAAAAAAAACAGTTATAAAAGAAATTTATCTTTATTTGAAAGGTTTTAATTTATCATTGCGAGATAATTTTAAAATAAAAAAAAAAAAAAAAAAAGCGTACGGACGTTTTATATTTCATCAATAATCAAAGACATCAAAAAATGAAGTATACATAAAAAAAAGCAAAATTGGGCAGAATGAAAATTAGAGAATTTATTTTTGAAAAAGGTTTTTGTTCTTCAGAATCTAATTGAATAATATTACTATACTATAATATACAATACTATAATCGAAAAACCTCATACTGATATACGATCGTACAAATCAGGGATATCAACAGAGAAACAAAAAAATTGCATTAAATTCAAAACTTTAAATGTGTATTTTGTAGGCCTATATCATCCCACGACTTTGGTTTCAAGCTGACTGGGGGCAGATGCCATTGTCGGGGGGCACTTGCCGCCACCTAGCCCCTCTGTAGCGCTGTCAATGTTACAAATCAATTGTTTTTTTTTAATAATTTAGGCCTAAATAGGTTTTTTACTCATATTAAAAAAGTTTCGATTTATTGTACCAAAGACCTTGCATTCCAGTTTTTTTTTTTTTTTTTTTGCAAATAGTATAGAAAAGGCCTAGAGTTAGTATAGAAAACGGTTTTAATATTTCCATTAGGAAAAGTGTTTCTCACACATCTTGTTCTCATCCATAAATTAACAGGAATCAAGAGGCAGTGGGTCATCTGACCGGCGAGGTCACACCAGGCTACGCCTTTGCTATTTGGACCCTGGTATGGAGACGATGTGACTCGCAACCTTGACTGTCAAAGGCATAGGGTGTCCGAGAACATACACAACACTTGGAGCTCAAATGAGTCAGAACTATAAATCAACACCGGGTTATTTTTCTTTCAGAAATACGGATCCCTATTTTTATTATTAGAAAGAGAGATGGTATTAGAAGAGCAAGAAAATAAATCAAGTTATGATAATATTTCATTAAAAGGAAGTCTGAAACATTTATAGGAAGTAAAATAGACAGTGAGATAGTACTTCATTTAGAAAGCCTCCTACCAAATCCATAGAAAAGAGTAAAAAACAAGATTCCAGTTATCTACGATAAAAAAAACTTCGGTATAAAGAAGTCATCAACAAACTAATGAGACAAAAACATTAAAAAAATTCGAGAAGTTTTGATCCAGAAAAAACAGCAATTTTAAGTTTGAGTAAGATTAAGAGCAATTTCTGACGGTCGGGGGCGAAGGTGTTACGCATGTTTTTCCCGATAAGATGGCGTAGTGTGTCATAAAAAGTGTGCCCAAAAAATCAAGTAATTCAAAAATTTGCCAAGAGATGTCAGAATGGTAGCTAATAATATTTAATGCATTTGGTTGATTTTCATTGATCTTTTATAAATGTTATTATATATTATGTATCTTTTATAAAAGCATAAAGATATATAAAAATAGGCTAATACTATATCGTCTGTTAGACTACCTTGCCATCTATTGCAAGAATGCTGAACTAATTTGACAGTTGGTTTTTAAATAAATCATCTAAGCTTATTTTAAAAATTTCTTAATTAATATGTGATTAATAATAACAATAAATTCATTTTTAAATTTAAAAAAAATTAAAGATTATTGGGACAGATTGTTTTTTTTTTTTTTGTATTTGCTTGATAAAAAAAAATTAATTACGGTAATTTTTTAATAAGTCATTAAAAAAATTATAGCTCGATGTCCCAATAATCTCTTATGAATTTAATTCATTTAAAAAAAAACGCATTGAAAAATTCCTTATAATAGTCTAGTTTTTTTTTTAAAGAACGTTTAGACGTCGCTCCTGAACCCCCTTAAGGGACACTAATATTTCCAAGAAGGCCCGTCGCAATCGAATTGTGCTACGATTTGTTCCTTCTCTCAAATTTAGCAATTTCTTTTATTTGTTATCATAATGAAGAAATATCAATGAATTAAAAAAGACCATAGGCCTACATCCCTAAAATTTAGAAATTATATATATTTTTTTTTAATTAAATAATATCATTGAGTAAAAAGAAATGTATTTTTCTAATTTCAAAGTCAGTAACTTATCAAACATATTTTTCCAGAAATATTTCATGAAATTTTATTATTCTAAAAATGTCAGTGGTAGAGTGACAAATATTTTGACGGGCATATGAACTGAGAATTATATATACAGAGATGTAAATTTGGATCTCCCATAACCATGAATAATTCCCTCTCTCCCTTTCCGTGATCAGGCATAGAAGTATTTAAATAAAAGATGACGCAACAAGTGTTGGAAATTCTCTTTCGCTCTCTCAATTTTTTAATGAATCTTATTAATTAAAAGAGAAAGAGAGAGACTGTCCTTGGGCCCTTGGCATTGTGCATTTATATGTTGGTCGCCCTGTTGCTGATCTTCTGACCCGGCGCTATTCGATTCGCTTCTACTTCTGACCCAGTCAAGTCTCAAGGAAATTCCAAAATAGAAACGAAATTTTTTACTGTCAATTTGCCAAAGAGACCGAGTCGCGACAAAAGTATTTTAAATAAAATATAGGGTTTCATAATTGTTGTAAGCGTATGGACATTTATGGGTTGGAGTGAGGGTGGAACAGGTGCGGTATTTGCTAGCAGGAAAATAAATTTTTCCAGCTGTCAGGGAAAAGACTAAACTTTAAAATAAAAAAAATGATTAGCCACTAGGAGCCGAAGTGATATTGTTATGTTTTTTTCTGGCCTATCAATTAAAAACAAAAATAATTTTTAACTATTAACCAACAAAAGCAGGTAGATATAGATAATTAATTAATTACACAATTAATATAAATAAATTGTAAACCATAAATGGCCTCAGAAGCCGAAAAGGGGATAAAAATGAGAATTTTCATAAATGCAAATCTACGATCCAAAACTCATATAAAAATATTGCCTGAAAGATAGGCAATACTAAAAATATTCTTAAAATAAAGAAAAAAGTTTTTATAATTAATTTTATTTTTAGCTCCATCAGATTCCTTTATCCAATCTATTTTACAATGCTAGGGAGGATAAAGACTGCCCAAAGTAAAGAATTGTGTTCAGATATTGAAGAAATTTGATTATAATTAATTTCCCAAAAACACATACTGGTAAGAGATTCATATTATTACTTCTTTACTAGCCGTTTCAAATACTAGATAGAATAGAAGAATAGATAGAACAGATAATAAAGTAATAAATTTTATTTGTGAATCTACAGTATAATCCTCAACAAAAGCAATTTTGAAAATAGTTTCTAAAAAATCAACTCTTGATGATTAAAAACCAAAATTAATTTCAATAAAGGATTTAGTTAAATTAATTCTCTTATATCAAAGAATAGTTTTTACTATACTATTCTATTATATGTAAAATTTAAGTAAATAATGAACAAATCAAATAATAATAATTATTCTTTGAGATAAAAGCGATTTAATTATTTTGGGTACCTTTGAATTATTATTCCCTTTATTTAATTTCAAAATTAAATAATATTTTAATTGACATTAAATTCAAACCTTTCCTCCTATACTAAAAAATTATTTATTTCAGAATATTATAATTTAATTAAAATAATAAAATTATTTTGTTATTTGCTCTTTTCAAGCAGAATATTAATTAATTTTTGTGTGCTAATTATTAATAATACTAATTATAATATATATGAGAGATATATTTGGTATATAAATAATAAATAAATATAGATATAGAATAAATAAATATTTAATAATTTATTCTCTTTGTGAGTGAATAAAATTTACATTAATAATTTCACTATTTACCCAACGTGTTATTGTTATTGTTGGTGTTAAAATATGGAAATTATCATTAAATTTTTTGTTTTTTTTATTTATTTGTGACTATTCATCATTTTGAATTATTTCATAAAAAAATAGAGTTATAATGATAGAAATATACATTAGCAACAAAGATTTGTATGTCATTAACAAAATAATCTCAACACCACTTGAGAGACAATAAAAAAGCGAAGGCCTTAAAATTGTTAGAAAGGCAAATAACGAAGGATAAGTAATAAAAGACATTTTGGCATTAATCGTGGTCTGTTATTAATAATACAAAAATGCTACAGTACAATAAATTAGAATGTTTCTGTAGCCGTTATCAGGTGATGCATTCAATTTAATAAACTAAAGGGCTTGTGTCGCCTAAATGAGTAGCTAATTTCACTTTAGAAATAAAATGTACTCAGCGATTGCTAGTTAAATGAATCTACTGTGAATTATGTTGACTATTTCAAATTACTAACTCTAAATTTTAACAATTGTTATTTCTATTTTGATTTCTTATATTAATAATTGTTCTTTAAGTTGGTAACATATGCAGTGTGAAGTTAGCTACTTAATTTCTCAACACCTTTATTAGATCATATTTCCAAACTATAAACAAAATTATTCTCCTCTGATGACAGCTGTATAAATAATGAAGAAAAAGTATTTTATTTAAGTTAGTAATGTTTTTTGTATTATTAATTACTAAATAATAAATCACAATTAATGCCAAAATGTATTTTATTTCTAATAATAACAATTTGTGAAAGCCAAAACAACATTAGTATAAATTTTATTTGATCTTTTTTGTAAATTCTAGATATTAACACCCCCTCTCAGATAAATCAATAATTTAGTAGAACTCATATGATATAATATAACGGCGCACCTAGTATTACATCTATATTTATTAAATGGAAATGATTTAATTTATTCATAAACTATTATAATTTATTTAATCGATAAATAGAAAAAGCGTTGACTATTAGATCTTGAGTTGTTGATCTTGAACTGATCTCACGTAATACTAATATTATGTAAGAATATTAATTGAAGTAGAATTATAACAGACTGGAGAAAGGATTCCTATTAACATTCATTATTGACGTTTATTTATCTACGAGTATGGCTATAATAATAGATCCTTGATCACTTATTTCTATTTTTATTGTATAAATTTGTAATGCAAATTAATGAGATCTTAATTATCAAATAAAAAAATATCTTGTGATTTAATGTACGTTATTAAAATATATTTATGTAATCTATAAGGGTAGTTGATAATAATCTCTTTATTTTTAATTTATTAATTAATTTCGTTATTCCAACCAATCGAAATTTAATATTTGTTGTGGTTGAGTTAGTGGCTGTAGATATTGCAGATATTGTAGATATTGCTTTGGTCCAAAACCTCTTTGGCTGCATCCTCGCTACCCAACATTAATATTTGTTGTTAAATGGAGAATTTTCCCTAGCACTTAAGCACAGTGGGTGTGTTCACGTCCCAAAAGGCAACAATTTATTTCACAAGAAATGGCTACTAATCAATAGCGAAAGAATCTAAGGCACGAGCTCTTTTGGCGCGTTTCTACCGCCGCGTTTTAAACGCTTCAAAACGGCGAGTCAGACAGAACTAAGGAGTTTAAATGAGAGCTTTTAAAAGGGCGTTGTGACGTAGTAAATAATCTACTAGCGCTGCAGTGTATTATACTAGTTTGTTTGTTTGGGCACAAAACAACCTGCTTAAATGAGATCCATCCTGGCTATGAGGCAAGTTTTTAGGTTATTCCCCGGGTTTGAAACGCGCCAAAAGCGCACATGTAGAATGAGCCTAAATCTAAATAGTCCTTGATACCAAAAAAAAAAAAGGTTTTATACAAAAAAGAAAAGAATTGTTGAAGAAGTATAAATACGATTAAAACAGATTACGCCCACGGGGCTTGGAGTAGTTGGTAGCGTGTCTACCTTCTATACCGAACGTCGAGGGTTCGGACCCCAGGCAGTCCGATAATTTTATTTAAGGCATTTGGATACCAAATGACTTAAATAAGAATGCCTGGACCCCAATATGTATAATATTCATTAACGGATATCGTTTAAAGTCTTAAATGGCCTAAGTTGCCGAAAAGACTGTGTGAATGAGTGTGTGAATGTGAGTGTGAATGAGAAAATAAAAAAAAAAAAACAGATTACAACAATCAGGACGATTTTATGGAAGATGTTATATTTCAAAAAAGTATAAATTTATGGTAATTAAATAATGTTTTAAATATAACTTATTAAATCGAAACTTTATTATATGCCGTCGGGCTTGGTGTAGTTGGTAGCTTGCTATACCAAGGGTCACGGGTTCGGATCCCAGGCTGTCTGATGATTTTATTTAAGCTATTTGGATATCAAATGGCTTAAATAAGAATGCCTGGACCCCAAATATATATATTATAAAAGTACTACTAGTACCGTTAAAAGTCTTATATGGCCTGAGTTGCCGAAAAGACTGAGTGTATGTGTGTGTGTGTATGGGGAAAAAGTATGTTAAAAAAAACCTTTATTTTATTTTAATATTTATGAATTTTGAGTATTCGTGTTTTATTTAGCCTGAATGTATTTTTGTTAGTGTGATTGGACCCAGGGACTCCGACCTATGATCCCACTAACAAAAAATACATAGCACCATAAGACCAAAAGAGGCAATTGTTTTGTGATCCATATAACTGTAAATAGGCCTACGTCAATGAAATTGAATTCCAAATGTAACAGTTTTTTCATTTTAGACCTATCACGAAACAATGAGAAAAATAAACAGCTCTATTGACATGTCCGATTGAAGTCAAATGAATGTAGTAGTAAAAGAGTGTAGCCAATAATATAATACTATTGTTATTATTATAATAAATAAAATAATGTCCGATAACATAATCCTGATGCAATTTGGATAATAATATATTATAACAAAAACAACTAATAATTAAATAAAGAGAAATTTACTATTACTTTTACTTTCAATAACCTTAAAAAGTGAAATATCAATATTATTATTTATAATAGAAAAGTATATTTATTATCCGTTCATATACTGTATGTAGGTGAAATACTAATAGTATTTTTATTTTTAATATATATTTAAAAAAGGCTAATTACCATAAATAAAAATAACATTCAGTTAAATTTAAGATTATTATCAGTTTTTTAAATATTTAATTTAAGATAATTTTAAAAAAATATTGGTAGGCCTAACTATTGTATATAATAGTTCACAATAAATTAGAGTCAATTTCAGCGTGTGTTTATTTTGTTTTTATTGTAAGACAGTGATACGCAAACCATGAATCGCAACCCCGATGGGGGCATTTTTTTGTGGGTCGTCAAATTCAAAGAAATTTGACAATAAAAAATATTTTTTTTTTTCAAAGAGTAGCGGATGCCATTATAAATAAGAGAAAGAAAAAATCTGAATATTTTATTTAAAACTTCTTCAGTAATTAAAAATATCGCTAAGTTTCATTTTTATTTTTAAGTATTTAAAAGAGAGTATAGCCTATGTTTTTTGTTTGTTTTGAATAATAAATCAAATAGAAATTAATATATAAAATAACGCATAAAAATTAGAATAAAATTCACATGTTCATTCCATGTGATTACTTTTCTAAAATTTAAAAAAAAAAAAAAGAAAGTTATATAAAATTTTATTAGAAATTAAATAAAGTAAACAGAAAAAGCCTAGCTACATAATATATGGATGTTGAGAGAGAGAGAGAGAGGGGGACTTGCCTAGGCGGGATTTTCTAGCCTAGAAGGCAGACAAAGCCTAGGCGAGGAGACAAGTTCTCCTTGCAATATATAGCCTTGAAGTCAATGCGAACGCAGCTGGCATCAGGAAGAGACTCAGCCTCCGGGTCCATGAAAGAAAGGCGGGGAGAGCAGGGGGAGGGGGGAAGGACTTTCAATGCAATATTTTATAGGAATTTTAACATAGGGAAGAGGGACATCAAATAGATTTCCTTTAAAAAAAAATTAAATATTATTTTAATAATCCATCTAGGTTAAATATGTCCCTGTGCTATTTAATATAAAATTGCAACTAGGCTATATAATTTAATTATTTTTGTCGGAAGTTTTAACAATACGAAATATTTTTTAAAATTTGTCAGAGTAACTAATTCTAACTAGCGTATTATGAATTTTTATTCTCATTAACAATGGGAGTGTTCGGCCTTCCCCTCACCGATTTGAACGAATTTTTTTTATGGGTACTACTTAATGAAAAACAAATTCTGTTAAAGTGAGAGAATGCGCTTCTCAAGGGTTCGTCTAAGAAAAAATGTTAAAGATTTGCCAGTATGCGAAGAAGCATATTTCTAAAAGCCTTGATGGCTAATTTGGTAGTGTTCTACTACGCTACCTCCTCTACATACTAGCATTAATTGTAAATAATACATAAAGGTCAAAATATATAAAGAGTTAAAATAAATCAAAGAATCTGCCTTTGCAAGATGCAGGATGATATTGATCATAATATCAAAGGAAACATTATAAATGCTTAGTTGAAATATGCTTCTTCGCAAAGGCATAAGACATGTTGGCAAATCTTTAACATTTTTTTTTAGACGAACCCTTGAGAAGCGCATTCTCTCGCTTTAACATATTTTGTTTTTCATTAAGTACTACACATAAAAAATTTTCGTTCAAATCGGTGAGAGAAAGGCCGTAGGTCTACACTCCCCTTGTTAGAGGGTTTAAATAATTCGAAAACAAAAGGTATATTTATTTTGAAAGCTGGAAAAGAAGTTTCCAAATTAGTTACAAAAATTACCACAGGTCTGGCTGTATGTTGTAGTCATAAATATGGACATATGTGTTTTTTACTTTCTCTTACCTCTATATATATGTTAATATATATAGAGAGAGAAAGTATTGGTTTCATGTCAAAAATTCGATGTCGAGATTTTGATGGATATACACGTTTTGAGGCTAACCCCTACACCAAGCCCCTAGGGCTATAAAGTGTTCTAAAACCTAGATAAATCACTCATTGTTAGTGACACAAGACTAGCCTAAGAAAGAAATTGAAGTCATGTGTTCTATGAAACATTTTAGAACTCCATTTTGTGACTACAGCGCTGTCGGTGACAATAATTGTGACTAATTTCGAAACTTTTATATCAGATTTTTACAATTTTCAAAATAAATATTTAGTTTTATTCTACTATCGAACTAAATTTTGGATTCCTTTGGTTTGGTATGTTGCATAAATATTATGATTATAAAATTAAAAAAATAAAAAGATAAAAATATATCATGATAATAACACACACGCACGATATGAATTGAAAAATAGAAATTACCTAAATAGCGTTAGAAGTCAAACAAGTTTTCATATATAGATTTTGAAAGAAAACAAAAAAATAAAAAAATAAGAGATAACCTGGTAAATATGTATTAAACAAGTAAAAATAACTAGTAGGTATACCTATTTTGTAAATAATAAAACTGTTTTAGCGTTGACAGCTTGCTAATTTCCCAATTAAAAAACGACCTTATATCCCCCCCCCTCCCCCCCTGCAAGACGTTATTTTATTTCGTTTATATGCGGAAAAGCCATTTTTTTACTCTCAACTGAAGATTACAGATTTATTAATTTAAAAAAAAAAATCAATAAATTAATTTTAAAATTTAAAACTATCAAGAGCTTTAAAAATCTAAATTGACAGATACAAAAAGAAAAAACAAAAAAACTTTCATTTCAATAAAGGTTACGAAAGGTTTAAATGTTTGGCTTTATTATTATTATGAATTTTTTTTTTTTTAACTCGCAAATTTTTTCATGAATGAAATCTCAACTGACCACAAATTAACCTTCAAATTCCTTCACAGTCAAATTACTTGTTACAAGATTTAATCACGCTAATAATTTTAAACAGCAGCCAGAAAAAATAAATAAGGGAGTCAATTTATTTACTACTCAAGATGAGAGGGGAATATTCATTTTATTTAAAGATAAATTTTTATTTTTAATCTCCTAGTATTTTCTTAAAAGAAAAAATTCATTAAGTTATATTAAAAAAGAATATAATTTTTTTTTTTTTTTTAATTTTAAAAAATCACGAGAGTGATTAATTATTTTCAGGTGAATTATTAAAGTAACAGTCAAAACAAGGTTACATCTTATTTTTTTCTAAAACTTTATTTGAATTTGAAGGATTCTTAAAGATACTGCATTTATAAATAATGATATTTATTGATCTTGATAGAGACAAGTAGTGTAAATACAATAGATATTTATTTTCCCGTCAAGCACTGAAAATCTTTTTAAATTTTATTAGATAAGAAGGGACAGAAAATTTATCTTCTTCAAAACTTTAAAATTTCATACATACAGTTTGACATCTCTATTTAACAAACTATGTAGTTTCGTCAGTTTCAAGAAAAATTTCTTTTTTACTTTCTCTTAACTCTATATATATGTTAATATATAGAGAGAGAAAGTATTGGATTCATGTCAAAAATTCGATGTCGAGATTTTGATGGATCTTCACGTTTTGAGGTCCCCTGAATCCAAAAAAGTGGTTTTCGCGACATGGTCTGTCTGTGTGTGTGTGTGTGTGGGGGGGGGGTGTGTCTGTGTGTGTGTCTGTGAACAAAATATCTCAAGAACGAAAAGAGCTAGGAACGTTGAAATTTTATATTTAGGTTAGGCACCCCCATGGGACGTGACACGAAGCTTTTGAACAAAATCGACCAAAAAGTACTAGTACTTTACTGATTCACTTTTTCAGTTTTTTTCGATTTTCTCAAAATTTGCTCCAACGATTTTTTTAAATTCATATATCAACTATTTTTTAGTTGCTCTTTAAAATGTATATTCTCATTTTGTGATTGAAATCTTCTGAAGACCACTTTACTCTTGTACTCCATAGAAAAGAAAGAAATGGTTGCCATGGTATCAAAATATAAACATTTTGCCATACTTATAAATTTTACAATTTGAATTCAATTGTACCGTACTGTCGGAAACTAAATTCATGTCGACACAAAAAATCTGGTGTGACAAGCACAGTACACAACTTTCGATTACCGAAGGTAAGAGAAAGTTGTGTGTGGGCGCCAGTCACACCAGATTTTTTAAATACTTTGTAAAATTTAAATTTATTAACCTATTAAATAAATTTTGAATGTCATATAAGATTTATTTTTTTAAATTTGTTAAGGTCTTTGTTTTTTTTTCGACATCTGAGGCCATTTAAACAGTCCCTATTTATTTCAATTGAATGGTATCCAATTCTATTAAAATTATAATACAAGATTTTGATAAGCTTTTAAATTTCAAAAAAAAAAACCTTCATAAAATAAATGAAAGAAGAAAAGCTCCCGATTTATTCCCTCTCTTCATTATTATTATTTTTATTATTCCATTCTTTGGTATTTTCAACCGGTATACCGGCCTGCATTTATAAGCTATTTAAATTTAAGTGCTCGGTTCACCAAAGGGCACTCAGAAGGAGAGACAGAGACCAGGGGCTTTGACCTAACTATTCAGAGTCATCGAACGAACCACTTGTTAGAATATTATTTCTGTAGTTTAAATCAAAAATCATTAAGGGGGCTCAGGAGCGACGTCTAAACGTTCTTTAAAAAAAAAAAAAAACTAGACTATTATAAGGAATTTTTCAATGCGGTTTTTTTTAAAGAATTAAATTCATAAGAGATTATTGGGACATCGAGCTATAATTTGTTTAATGACTTATTAAAAAATTATCGTAATTAATTTTTTTGTTATCAAGCAAATACAAAAAAAAAACAATCTGTCCCAATAATCTTTAATTTTTTTTAAATTTAAAAATGAATTTATTGTTATTATTAATCACATATTAATTAAGAAATTTTTAAAATAAGCTTAGATGATTTATTTAAAAACCAACTGTCAAATTAGTTCAGCATTTTTCCAATAGATGGCAGGCTAGTCTAACAGCCGATCCCCTAATAGCCCATATCTGGCCTATATTTAATTATTTCAAGCGCGTATATAGTACATAAGGAAGAGTGAATTCGATTCATTGGACCGTATACCCGAGTAAAAATGATTAAAAATGATCGAGGGATCCATACGCCCGCAGATAGTCTGCATAGTGAATCTTTAGGGACACACGGGGACACAAGAGCAAGAATAAATCTGATGCAGCGTAGCCCCCTGGCAAGTGATAAAGCCCGCCGAAGGCGGCTTTCTTCGTTTATTAAAATAAAACGGATAGAAATATAATAGATAAATAAACATGACACTAATTAATGTTCTTCACATCGAAAACATAAGATGTCAAATTTGTAAATGCTTACAATGTCTTCCTTCTATATAAGTCAGTCAGTAAAAATTATTTATGCTTAATCAGAGAGAGAAAATTTTTCTAATGACAGAGAGAGAGAGAGAGAGATTTGGGTAAGCAATGAACGCTTGTCGAATGGTAAACAAAGCTTTTGGCGAGTCGGAAGGTTCTCACGAGGCTTCTATCAATTGGCAAAAGATCCCGTTACTTCTCTGTACGAGAGAGAAAGAAAGGGAGAGGGGGGAGAGCCGCTCGCACACCCACATCATTCCCAATGGCCTTATCGAGTGAACTCCATTACATTTGTATTTAAATTTTAAATTAAGTTTTTTTCTGAACTTTATGCTATGCTCACTCTTGACTCCATTTCAATATTCAAATTTATATTTAAGTAAAATTTGAACATACAGTAAACATATTTTATATGTCTGCAAATGAGCAATGAAGAATTTTATAAGCTTTGCGGGTCCAAGGATTTAGAGCTGAACAGCGATGGATTTTTGAATGGATGGTCCAAAGGAACATAGCTGTAAATGTCTTAAAAGACGTAAATTAATTTTCAATATGTAATGATACCTAACTCCGACCAGTCATATACCTACTATGAATTAAAATAAAATTTTGAAAAATTTCAATTTCCAAAAAAAATATTAAATTGTTACATTACTCTTATACTTTTTTTTTAACACTCACACTTTTTTTCCCATTCACACTCCATTCACACACACATATAACACAATCTTTTCGGCAACTTGGGCCATATAAGACTTTAAACGATAACCGTTATTATGAAAATATATATTTTGGGGTCCAGGCATTCTTAATTAAGCCATTTAGTATCCAAATGGCTTAAATAAAATCATCGGACTGCCTGGGATCCGAACTCTCGAACTTTGGTATACTCTTATACTTCATAGGAAAGAATAAGATAAATAGTTGCCAGGGTAACAAAATATAAATAAATATAAATAAATATTTTTCAATGTTTTTAAATCTTACATGCGCCCCCGGGTGTGGCGTAGTAGGTAGAGTGCCTACCTCCTATACCAAACGTCGCGGGTTCGGACCCAGGCAGTCCGATGATTTTATTTAAGCCATTTGGATACCAGATGGCTTAAATAGAAATGCCTGAACCTACACTTTATATATTACTTACAACGGTTATCGTCAAAGTCTTAAATGGCCTAAGTTGCCGAAAAGACTGTGTGAATGTGTGTGTGAGTGTGAGTGTGAATGAGAAAAAAGTGTGAATGTTTAAAAAAAAAAATCTTACATGCCCCGGGCTTGGTGTAGTTGGTAGCCTGCCTACTTTATATACCGAACTTCGCGGGTTCGGACCCCAGGCAGTCCGATGACCCCCTTGGACCCCCAACAGATATTATCTCATATATGACGGTTATCGTAAAGTCTTATATGGCACTGGCCTAAGTTGCCGAAAAGACTGTGTGAGTGTGAGTGTGAATGAGAAAAAAGTGTGAATGTTTTTTAAACCATAAAAAAAATAAAACTTCTGGAATTCTAATATATTGGCGGAAACTAAATGTCGGTACCAAAAATCTGGAGTGAAAAGCACACAACACAACTTTCAATTGCCGTAGAGAAAGTTGTGTGCTGTGCGGCCATCCTGGACCCTAATATATATCGTAAATAATATTTAAGTATCGTTTAAAGACTAAACTGCATAAAATGCCGAGAAAGTTAGAAAAAAAATCTGGTGTGACTGGTCGCTCTGCCAATATATTAAAATTCAAGATGTAAATTTATAAACAGGAGCAAATATTTATATTTTGTTACCATGGCAACCATTTCTCCTATCTTTCCTATGAAGTAAAAGAGTAAAGTATGCTCCAAACAATTTTGAAGGCAAAATGAGAATATACATTTTAAAGAGCATCTAAAAAAATAGTTGATTTTTCAATTTTTATCAAAAATAAGCTATTATTTCGCTATATAAATTTTTTTTAAAGAAATTTAATTCCTATAATATAAATTTTAAGGGACAAGGAAATGATGTTTGTTTGTTCGTTAAAACTTGTTTTGTTTCATCATTTAATTGTTTAGAAATATTTCAAACTATTCCAACAAATATATATATATATATATATATATATATTTTGATGATCGAATCAGTTCCAGTTTTGAATAATGAACAAGGAAATGCCGCTGTTCGAGATTTTTTAAAGTCTCGTAAATTTTTACACTGGGCAAGGTTTCGTTTTTGATATTTTAGTCGAAAATTAAGTGATGAAATCGTTTTTGGCTCAACGCCACTCATTTTTTTTTTTTTAAGAGAAATAAAATAAAAATTTTAAGAGTTCACAAGGCCAGAGTCAAACTTAAAATAAACATATTGGCAAATTGAGAAATGGAGAAAAAAACAACAAAAATAAAGCAATTTTCACGCTTGTTAAGTTGTTAATCTAATTAACAATATAATATGTATACTAATCAGAGTGCTGGTTCGAGATTAGCGATGTTTATGCTCGAGTCATGAATACAGCATATTCGGGGTCATTGAACGGATTATGACTAAAAATTTTTTAAGAGATGATAAGAGACTCCTTCTCCTACTTTCTTCTTATTATTAGAAGCTTATTCTGCTTTCTTCGATTATTTCAAACATTTGATTTAAAAAAAAAATTATAAAATCAAAGGGAAAATAAAAATAAATATGTATATTTTTTTGACTGTATAGATTCCTATTTATTTATTTATTTATCCACCCTGCGGAAATTTCTTTATTTTTAGATAACCTATATCTATTTCCACTCTAATTCGAAGTGGCGACCTTTTAGGGAGTAATTTTTGAAAGAAAATATTTTATAGCTCTGCAAAAAACTGCGCTTCATAACAAAAAAAAATTCATTATTTAATTTTACTTTTTATCAAATTTCTATATTTTATTTGTTAATGGGCCAAACGCCCCATCCAGGATCTCCAGCCTTTCTGGTCCATTGGTTTGCTTTTTTATAAAATAATTAAATCAAAGAGAAAATAAAAACCCACCGATGTCCCGGAAAGGTTGGAGATCCTGGGTTTATTTGGATGCCTTGGGGCGTTTGCGTCCGAATAGAGGTATGCATTGAATATTTATGTATTATTTAAAAATAAAAATTTCGAAAATAATTTAAATTTAATTTTGCTTCAATTAATCGAGAGCGTATTTTGTTTGTTTTAAAAAATGACAGTTCTAAAGATAATTAAATTTACCAGGTACATCTAATTAGAGATAAATATACAACACTAGGTTAAGTTTTAAAAGTTTTTTTAGCTTATAACACTTGCTAAAAATAAAAACATTTTGAAACTTAT
>JAKCPI010028161.1:0-10123 GCA_023213315.1 Euborellia annulipes | reverse complement strand
TTTTTCAATTAAATTTCAAGATCATTCAACTCATATTTAGTCACCTTGTTAAATTAGACTCCGCATTTCAATTCAATTATTTTTAATAGTTTTATCTAACTCGTTCCGAGTTTGTTTTTCAAGTTTTTTTACGCTTCCATAATTGTGGAGTCCAAAACTTGAAATAAACAAGCTAATTTGAATTAGAATCACAACTTTGATTGAATCGCAAAATGTTTACTTCTATGCTCAAAACTTTAGAGTCCAAAGCAAGGGTAAGCAACCTTTTTTATTTATAAGATGGGCCATTTTACGTTTTTTCTGAGGGGCCTTCGAATTTCACTTAGATTTCCAAAGCTTGACCACTTGCATTGCATAAGTAAAAAGTAAAAAAGTCAATTGATTCAAAATTCCCAGAGGCTCTGTACTATTGTTGCTCTGTCTTATACACAATAGAGAATCCTAATTAAATACAAAATTTTAAGAAAATTTCATGAGAATCGAACAAATTTTTTTTAAAATGTGTAAAAAAAGTTCGAAAGGGGGCCCTTTTTGAATCGAAATTAACATGCAAATCCCCATAGGGATTTAACATTTGCTCTAGGGAAGGAAGAGCCGGAAAGTGAATTGGAAA
This sequence comes from Euborellia annulipes, assembly GCA_023213315.1. NCBI lineage: Eukaryota > Metazoa > Arthropoda > Insecta > Dermaptera > Anisolabididae > Euborellia > Euborellia annulipes. Next base: position 9,510 of record JAKCPI010028161.1, on the reverse strand, counting down.
AATCTGAAATACATCAGTAAAGTGTACTTCAAACAATTTTCAAGAAAAATTTTACAGAAATAGCCTACTTTTTAAAGAGCATCCTAAAAATAGTTGATAATGAATGTTAATCAAAATCGTTAAAGCCGATTTTGAGAAAATCGAAAAAAAAACTGAAAAAGTACTTCCGTAAAGTACTAGTACTTTTTAAACGATTTTGTTTAAAAGTTTATTTTCACACATCAGGGGGGCCTAACTTAAATATAAAATTTTTACCTAGTAGCTCATTTCCTTTATGCTTAAAATTGTCCACACAGACACACACATACTCAGACCAATTTGAGCAGCCCCCTTTTTTGGACTAAGGAGACCTCAAAACGTGTATTTCTATCAAAATTTTGAGATCATATTTTTGACATGATCGCAATACTTTCTACATATTATATATAGGCTATAGATAAGAGAAAGTAAAAAAAGAGAAAATTGTTTTTATTTAATTTTATTAATAACATTTTAAGCCGCAGGTTCTCGTTGAAATTTTAACTGGCGTCTAAAATGATGACAAACAATTGTGAAGAAAAATAAGAATCCTCGTTTTTTATTTAATTTATCTCTGCCTGACTCTCATTTTAATAATTGAAAAAAAAAACAGCTTCATCAAGCATTATTATTGTAGGAAAAAAGGTAAATTGCTAAAATTTTTGGCAGTAAATAAAAATCATTTCGGGTGAGTTTTATAATCGGTATATTTTTGAATGCATTAACAGCAATCCTTCAACAGCGGCTAACTCGCACTATGAAACCATATAGCCTGTTACAAAAGGTTATAAAAGAGACAATTGTTGATATATTGAGTACGTGCATATTTTCTACGTTCCACGTTCAATCCCTAATAATCTTTTTGTTAGGGATTTAATCACGTTGAAAATATGCACGTACTCAATATATCAACAAATGGCTCTTTTAAAACCATTTGTAATACCCTATATGGTTTCATAGTGCGAGTTAGCCGCTGATGAAGGATTGCTGTTAATGCAACCGAAATATAGGGATTATAAAACTCACCAGAATTGATTTTTATTTTACGAACCACTTTCTGTTATATTTGTGCAAATATTATTATTTCAATTAAACATGGTCCAAGTCCATTTCCTTCTTTTGTGTAAATTTTAATAGATTCTTAAACATTCTGAGAATTTCAAAGCGCACAAGTTCCCATGACAAGAGCAAAGAGTAAATTTAATAAAGAACCGTACGCTGGCGCCATCCTGGCGGTGATTCGGATGAACTAATTAACCTTTATTCTAAATTCTATTTACACGTATAATATACTTGTATTTTTATAATAAATGATCCAGATAAATAAATAATTTCAATTTTACTCACTATTTAATGAGAAGAGATGAAATGAAGGGGTTTTCTTGATATACACACAATCACAAACACTAACACAATATTAACACTTCACAGTCTCAAAAACAACTAATAAAGGAGATGTGGACCAGACTGAAATACCGCTTGTTGAGTGACGTAACAATTTTCTCGGCTTCTGATTGGTCAAAGCCTTTCTTGTTGTTAGCTTTACCCGCCAATGATCAAGGGATCCTGCCAATATTATTCATTAATAATTCTCTTTTATTATAATTAAAATATATAACTATTAAAAGAAAAAAAAATTAAATTTGCAATTCAAAAATTAATAATTCATTTTTTGATGGAATATAAAAAAACCTTTTTATTTGATATTGCAATTGACTGATTATTTATCTTGACAAACTTTGATGACATCTCGTTAATTATTTCAATAACCTGTTTCTAAACAATCGAGACCGGTTTGGAGAATGACGTCATTCATTGTTTCTCAGAAGGAATTAAAGAAAATAAATAAATATATTTTTATATTCCACAAATTAATAAAGCATTAAAATAATTTTTAGTAGACTATAAGTTCGAGAATATATTAATACATTTTAAAGAGCATCTAAAAAATAATTGATTTTGAATTTTAATCAAAATCATTAGATCGAATTTTGAGAAAATCGAAAAAAACTAAAAAAGTACATCAGCAATGTACTAGTACTCTTTGGTCGGTTTTGTTCAAAAGCTTATTTCCACGCCATGGGGGGTGTCTAACAGCGGCGTAACTATAGTAACTATAGGCTATAGCCTTTGAGGGAGGGGGAGGGGGGCAAAGCTCAACTGGGGCGCCGTTTTTCGTTCGAGCTTTTTTTAAGTAGGCTATACGAATGTCATTTGACCTTTTTTTTTAGTATTCGAATCTCGTTCGAGCATTTTTTTCTAAATTCTCTCCGGATTTGTGATAAAAAATATTAACTAAAATAAATAAACCAAAATAAATTTGTCTTGCCATTTGCAATTTAATAGAGTATAGGTTGGGTTGTACGCCCATACGTATTTGATAGTGGAAAACAATTTTGCAATAAATCAATCATTCATTTGAAGGGTTTTGATTAGCAATCCAATCCAACTGGATCGCCTTCAAGTACCCCCCCCCTCCTCCCCCTCTCCCGCCTTCCCATCCTTACACGCCTGTATATGAATTGAATGTCAGTCAACTCCTTTCCTTTCAAGTGTTGACAGCTGAATATTAAAAAAAAAGAGTCTCGTTATTTTTATAAGGTATTAATAGCGGGAAGGTGGAAAACATATTTTAAAAATAAATTCCACTTGAATTAACCAACCAGCGAGCGAGTCTTATGCAATTTTCGGGTGTTTTTCTTCTGCCAAGAAAAAATTAGAAAAAAAATCTGGTGTGATCCTCAAAATATGTATATCCATCAGAATCTCGACGTCGAATTTTTGACATGAATCCAATACTTTCTCTCTATATATTTATTACATACATACATAGGTAAGAGAAAGTAAAAGACACGTGGCTTTATTTAAAAAAGATGAATAACCCTTTGGAAGATGATTAATTTTAAAGGATATTTTTTTTTTGTTTGTTTTGAGTGTATTGGAATTGATTAAATAAATAAAAAAACTTTTCTTTGATATTCTGATAAAATAAAAATGATACAGATAAATATTTCAATAAATGAAGCTTAATTTTTTATCAAGTTTCAATTATTTTCGCTATTATGGTCCAGCGCTCTGGTGAAACATACATGAGTTTGGAGAAATTAATTCATGTTTAGTTGCTGGAAATCTAAATGACCAACTCACTAATTAATTGATCCAAAGCTTCGCTTGTGGACCATCAAGGCTTTCTAAAGAGATTTAATTAATACGCATGACATAATCAGCCCTAGAACTGAGAGCAAATGGTCGAAAAATTCATTAGTGCTTTGGTCACTTGTGTTGCCTACCGACGAGGCGTATACACACATCGCTAAAGACGGACAAAAAATCATAAAAATATGAAAAAACGTTTTTAATACGAAACACGACAAGAATAATTGCAAGAAATTGACTTCAGTATTATGAGATTATTTGTCTTGAGGAAGCAGGTTGAAAGGCTGGTGAATTAAAAGAAATTGCTTGAAGCTTTTCTTGACATTTACAATCTCAAACTCACACAATTGTACATAAATGAAAAAGGAAAAACTTCAAGCAATTTCTTTTAATTCACCAGCCTTTCAACCTGCCTCCTCAAGACAAGTAATCTCATAATACTGAAGTCAATTTCAAGAAAAAAGTGCTTAAAAAAGCATAAAAATGTTGGTTAAAAAGTTGTTAAATAAGCATAAAATTTAAAATGTGGGGAATGACTTCCCCGAGACTTTCTTTTTTTCTTTTGAAATAATCAAAGAAGAAATAGAAAATTTTCGTTAATTTTGATAAAAAATCAAAACAAAATCATACACGTGTCATTAAAAAAAGGGTAAATATAAACAAATTCATTTGTTTCACAAATTACCAAACAAGTAAAAAGAAAAAAGTAAAAAAAGCATCTCATAAACAACTTCTAATCATTCCAATGGCGAGGGTCTCACACCTCCCTGCGAGGGTCCGCCGCATGCATGCCCGAGCCAGAATCGGGGGGTCCAGGTGGGCCCGAGCCAGAGTAGAGAAGGCGCGATTTTTGCAATTGCCGAAGGATTTGCTTGCTTTACATGAACGTTTTCGCTGTATAATGTTTTGAATTATTTTTAAAAATTTTATAAATATTCGTAAAATAAGTTCAAATAAGCACGAAGGGAGAAAAAATCATGAAAACTCAAAAAAAAAAAAGCATAAAAAATGCAATCTCAATTCACCTAGCTTTTCGTAATTCGTGTAGAAATCAGGGGCGTATATAGAGATTTTTTTCGGGGGGGGGGGGCCCGAACTCAAAAATTTTTCTGCGGAAAATTTTTTTTTTAAGAAACTAAATTTTTTTTAACACGAAATTTTTTGCGGAACACTTTTTCTTTTGCGGAACCAAAGTTTTCCATCCTGCGGAAAAAATTTGTTGCGCTGATGTCTGTATAACCCTATATATGTATATGTGTTTGGGAAATTTCGGGGGAGGGGGCCCGGGCCCCCTCGCCCCCCCTTATATACGCCCCTGGTAGAAATTAAATATCTAATTGTTGCAGCGATAAACATTTTGCTTAAAATCCGGTCTCTACACATCACACACTAAACGGGGGGGGGGGGGGGGGCGCGGGGGGGTTTTTCAAAAAAAAAAAAAAATTTTTTTTTTGAAGAAATTTTTTCAAAAAAAAAAAAAAAAAAAAAAAATAAATAATAAGGAAAAAGAGAGGGGGGGGGGGAAAAATTTTTTTCCCCCCAAAAAATCCCATTGGCCCTGACTAACGCTCCAATTTAAATTCTTTCTCACTCCATCATAGACGGTCTTTTATTTACATTCCTTTTAACGTAAAATTGTATAAAGAAAACAAGAGAATAAAAATAAGTCTAAAATTGTATGTTTAATAAAAAATTGTTCCATTCAAAAATATCGGGTACACCTAGCTAGAGAGAAATTTATTTAAAAATAAAAATAGCCAAGGGAATTTATATCTGAAGCCAAAGTATACATAAGAAGAAAATAAATAAATATAAAAAAAATTGAGCTCCAAGTTGATTTTGGCTGATTAAATGTTATGAATGGAGGGATATAAAATGCTGCCATCTGTTTTTATGAAAAGTAAGTATTTATTTACCAATGATAACGATATGGAGACATATTATTCTCGTTAGAACTTAGAATGTGTTTTAAAACTAAATAAATAATGCTTTTTTTTCCTAAATAGAAATCACGATGTATGTACGCTGGCAAAATGTCAGCTTACAGAACAAGCGACACGATTTCAAGTCAAGTTCAAGCCTTGGCTTTTTAAGAATAAACAAATGGAATAAGAATATCCAATCATGTGATGATACATATAAATGTTGTTTTTTCTTTGACAAAAAATAAATGGGCGTTTCTCTACTAATTGGAAAATCGCTGTCCCAGGCAAATTTTATATAATAGGCCTACATCTTATTATTACAGAATAATAATTATTAGTAAAGACAATATATTCTTGGCACGCCATCGCTTATATTGTAATATAAATTTGTAATATTCAATTATATGAACTTCAAACCCCTCAATGCACAGTCCCCTGTCGTGTCCCATTTCTAAAATTATGAGTCTTAATCAAGGGCGGATACAAGAGGGGGGTAAAGGGGGTAATTACCCCCCCCCACGAGATTTAAAAAAAATACCTTTTTTTTGCAAAAAAATTTATTTTTCACGTAAAATTTTAAAAATTAATACTTAAAAATTTGATTTGTATTTATATTCTGGCAAACAAGTACAGAATGCGCCTTTAAATTACTGAAATTAAGAAAAAATAGTGTGCTCTGCGACGAGTCACTCCAAATTCCCCCCCCCCCGAGAAACACCTCTGGATCCGCCCTTGGTCTTAATGACAAATATTTTTTTTTTTTTTAGTATTAATATTTTCTGAATTATATATTCATTTTTAAAATAACAATTTAATTTAAAAAATCTGGTGTGACTGGCGCACAGCACACAACTTTCTCTTACCTTCGGTAATCGAAAGTTGTGTTCTGTGCTTGTCACACCAGATTTTTTGTGTCGACATATATTTAGTTCCCGATATGACAGTACGGAACATATGAATTCAGATGTAAAATTTATAAGCATGGGAAATATTTATATTTTGTTACCATGGCAACCATTTCTCCTATCTTCCCTATGAAATACAAGAGTAAAGTGGTCTTCAGAAGATTTCAATCGCAAAATGAGAATATACATTTGAAAGAGCATCTAAAAAATAATTGATTTTTGAATTTTAATCAAAATCGTTAGAGCGAATTTTGAGAAAATCGAAAAAAACTGAAAAAGTACATCAGTAAAGTACTAGTACTCTTTGGCCGATTTTGATTAAAAGCTTATTTTTCCGGTCCCGGTGGGTGTTTAACTAAAATATAAAATTTCAACCTCGTAGCTCAATTCCTTCATGCTTAAAATTGAACACACACACACACACACACACACACACACCCACACACACACACACACCACCAGACAGACCATGTCGCGAAAACCACTTTTTTGGATTCAGGGGACCTCAAAAACGTGAAGATCCATCAAAATCTCGACATCGAATTTTTGACATGAATCCAATACTTTCTCTCTATATATATATATTACATATATACATAGGTAAGAGAAAGTAAAAACAATAGTTGTATGTTGTCCTCACTTTTTTTGAACAGCCCCTTGTTACAATTTGAAAAGTGCACTGACATCACAGTAAGCATCGGCGCGGTCGTTAGATCTTGAAATGTAACGCAATTCAGTGTGAAATTCGTTCCCTTTGCAGAGTTATTCGGGCTGAAGCAATTTTGTCACTGTTACCATTGCGTTTGTCAGTGAGCTCGTCTCTCGGCTGCTAGTTTTAACAGTCCCCTGGTAGGCATTAGGAGTCGTCCACATATTATGTAACGCGTTAGGAGGAGGTGGGGTCCTGACATGGGGGACCCGGGGGTTTCTCTAATTGTGACATAACAATTCAAAGTTGAATTTATAAAATTTTTTGAAAAAAATATGGGGAATGACTTCCCCGAGACTTTCTCGTATATTCTTTTGGAATTACGTCTGAGTGTGTGTGTGAACACGATGGCTTAAAAACCAAAACAGCTAGATGGATGAAATTTGGTATATGCTCCTTACACTAAAATTGTAGATTTCTATCAACTTTTGGAGTAAATACGTCACTTGGAAGTAGTACTTTACCTAATAAGTTTTTTCAAAAATTTTGAAATTTTCAATTTTTTTGTTATATTATGATAAAATACTCTATTTTAAATAGTTTTTATTCTTTGACATTTTGTAGCTGTAGTTGAATAGGGAAGAGGATGAAGCCAATAAATGATATAATAATTTCTATAATATAATTATTGGCTGAATCCTCTTCCACAACATTAAATTAGTGTAATTTAGCATTCTGTTTTCATAAATAAAAAATTATTTCAAAACTAGTTAGGAAAATAAAACAAAAATATTTTATTTATGGCTCCAAACATATCAGAGAGTAAGAAGGGCAAGTAGCGAGTACCTTCAGGGAATTAACTTGGCAATATTTTACGTCCTTTGGGCTGGTGAAAGAGAAATGTAATCCCAGTGAGAACCAAGCAAAGTATAAAACTTTATCATTGAACTTTTAAAGCTGCTTTGAAATCGAATAGGAAATATTTAAAAAAATTTGAAGATTTTGTTTGACAATTGAGTTGAATCGATCTATCAAAGGATTGAAAGTCTATGATAAGAAGGATGGTGATAAAGACTTTAAGAGAAAAAAAAATTGTTAATCCAAGTTTTGTTTCATAAATAACACATTCGAAATAAACATGACAAAAAAATTAATTTTATATTTGTACAGAAGCCAAAATTATTTTCATGCATTTTATTTCTCTCTGTCGAATGAGATAAATTTAAAATATAGTTTCCCTCGTTTTGCCTTTTTTTTTTCTTCCTATAATATTTAATTTTCTAATTATTTGTTAAATGTTCTCAAAACGTGAGTGCCTGGGTTAAAAATGAAGAGGTGTTTAAAATTTTTCTATTATTTTATTATAAGTTTTATAATTAGTTGACTTTACAGCGTTCTGCTCCAGTTAATGAACGTTCATTTATCTATTTAAAGTTTTTTTCTTTCCACTTGCCAGATCTCGGGATCGGATCGCGATCTTGTTTTAAGGGATTTTCCGATCTCTGAATTAAGTGAATTTTCTGCCCGGCCTCATGTGCCGAAAAGAATTAAAAATCTAACAATAACTATATTTAAAAAAAAACCTGGTGTGACTGGTCGCACAGCACACAACTTTCTCTTACCTATGGTAAGCCTTCGGCGGGCTTTACCACTGGCCGGGGGCTCGCATTCGGCGAGCAAATGCATCAAATTTATTCTTTTTAACTGTTTGGAAATTTTTAAATTTCTCTCTCTGACTTAAATTTTAAATTTCCCGCTCCCGCTCCACTTTCTGTAACTCTAGCCAATCAGCGTCCTGATCGGCACAGACGGAAGGTAGCCGCTAGTGTTTTATATATATATATATATATATATATATTCTGGAAGGTTTCCGCGACCGGATGTATGCGAAGATAAGTTTTCTCGGGTTGTGTCGCGTGTGATGTTGAGAATTACTCGACGTTTCGGCTCTCCTTTTGGAGCCATTTTCAAGAGTATGGAATTAGGGGGAATTGTTGGGGTGGTTTGTTTACGGGGTCGCAGTCTTGCTGGTCCCCAGGTCAATTTGGATGCCTCAGAGGCTTGGTTTGGTCTATGAGAGCAGGAGGAAGGTTGAGTGTGTGAATTGCGTTTGTGTTCGGTTTGGGTTGACTACGGGGCCTCAGTCTGCCTCCCCAAGTCGATGTGTTATTGGTTTGGTTAGTGGATGTGTTAGGAGATTGGGTTTGTTTCTGAGATTTGGATTGGGTGTGTGTATGTGTGATCGTGTCTGTGTTTGATTTAGGTTGACTTTGGGGCCTCAATCTGCCTACTCCCCCAGTCGATGTATTGCCGGATGTTTCCGAGGCTTGTGTTTGTCTTTGAGATGTGTTGGGTTGTGTGGTGGCGGTTTGCGTGTTGATGGTCGAAGTGATTTGTGTTTTGGTTTGTCTTTTTTTTTTTTTTTTTTTTTTCTTTATTTCTCGGCTGTAGCACGGAGCCATTCAGCCCTCCGATTTTTATTTTACATACAATTTTTTATAAACATCGCATATAATAATAATATAATGATAAAAAAAACATAATAGAAAATAAATTTTAGAAAAACATTATAGAAATTAAATGTCCATAGCTTACATTTTTAGTCAACACATTATAGCAAATAAACGTTAATAAAAAACATGCTAGTAATTAAATAATTTCAAATAACACTTTTAGAAAAAAACACCCTAGCAATACATGAATATGAATGACACTTTTAGGAAAAACATAATAGAAAATAAATTTTAGAAAAACATAATACAAATAAATGTCTATAAGATACATTTTTAGTAAACACATAGTAGGAAATAAACATTAGAAGAACATGTTAGCAAATACCTAGCTCCACATAACACAG
>JAKCPI010028160.1:0-30326 GCA_023213315.1 Euborellia annulipes | reverse complement strand
AGGCCTGTTCTAACTCTATCTTAATGATACTGTAAATCATTTGATATTAAATATCTTTTTATATTTCTAAGTAAATTTAACACAAATCCATATCATTTTAATAAATAATTACAATTTAAATAAAACAAAGACAAAAATCTCTTGAAACAGTCTCAGTTATCATTTTTGCAAGGATATGGAAGTTACTTGGGAAAAATTTCCTCAGATGTTGCAGGATATTGAAAAGAAAAAGAAAACAACTTTTTCTTTATTCAGGATCATTTAATGGCTGAGGCAACCAGTTGCGCACATTCAGGTTTCGGCTTTTTACTGCAACATCTGAGGAAATTTTCCCCAAGTAACTTCCATATCCTTGCAAAAAAAACAAAAATGTCGAAATTTTATTTTTAACACCAAATTTCTAAAATTTTAAAATAATCTTTCCATTTCAGTTTTGATCTGTCTATTTTATTGGAAATTCTTATAAAAACAAAATTTTGAATTAATATCCAACGAAAGCATATCGAGATTATGTTGATTTGTCCCACAAATTGAAAATCGACATTTTTTTTTTTTTAATTTCTCCATCTCTCAACAGAGTTTTAATGAACTCCAATTACAGAGAGACGGAGGAGACATTGGCAATGAAAATTTTCATGGCAAGTAGGATTCGATCCCGAGTTGTATAGCAACTCTAGATTCTTAATCCGCAGCTTATCCGATTAGCCACAAGCCTCCTCTTTATTTTATTTAAATTGTATTAATACAATATTATATATTATATATATATGTATTTATATATAAATGGCCTTCGCCAGAGAATCGTTCAAACCATTATATATATATAAATTACATCAATATATTTAGCAAAAGAATTGACTTTAATAAATGATATCTAGTGAGGGATTATCTTGCACTATTCCCATATTTTATTTTGTTTTATTGGGATTGAGAAGTTTCTTGGTTTGTTTAACATAATGAGATTTTATTCATCATCGTCATGTAAACAGAATTTCACTGAACTAAGTGCAACTGTCAAAAACTCAAGAGTATTTATTATTGGATTAGAATAATGCAAATATTCTATTTTCCTTTATTTTATTTTGTGATTTATTTTCTATACCTCTCTTTTTGCATGACCCATTTTCGTTTGACTTCAATTCAGATGTCAAAAAAAGTCCTTAAACATAATTAAAAAAAAAAAAATTAAATCTGTACAGTGAGCGTCAAAGCCTTCCCCCCCCCATAAATTTTCATCATCAAATCTTTAATTAAATTTTAAATGATTTCAATAAAAACAAAGAAATAATCACATGATGGGAGGAACTTAACTTTGACACTCACTGTACATTTTTATTAGAATTTAAATTTATTTTTATCCATATTTATCAATACAATAATTTTTTCTATTTTATTTATACAGGATTCCGAGTTTCCAACTTTAACTGTTGATTTTTATCCTGGTCAAGTGCTCTGTGGCCCATTGTCTTGTCTGGAACAAGCCGAATGGGTGAATTGTACTAAAGAATTGAAACAAGAACGAACAAAACCTTATCCTAAACGAGTGCGTGTAACCGTAGATGAAATTAAAACTCACTCAGTGGATTTACATTGGCAATGTCGGGCATATAGCAAGGATGGCGCCTGTGACCGAGAACAACCCAAATTCCTTGTCCAAGGGGAAGATCTTAAAAGGTAACAGACACCTTCTTACAAAATTTATATTAATACAAATTGGAAGTATATCAGTAAAGTACTAGTACTTTTTGGCCGATTTTGATTTTGACCCATCATAATTATAGTTAGAGTTCGTACACAAACTAACATGAAAAAAGAAAAAATTGTTTGATTAAATATTATTTATAATAAATTAAGTTGTATGCTGGGTATGTGAGATTGGAGTTGGGAGGAATAAAACCAGCGTTGTCGAACACCTTACTTGCCGAGCGCTCCAGGCTGATGCTTCCTATACGAGTACTATATAATATTATCATATATGACAGGGACACCTTAAAAAACTTTCATTGGCACTGAGGATGGCAACCGTTATGGTTACCGAAACGTCTGCTTGAATAAAAGTGTAAAGGTGTTCGACAACGCTGGTTTTATTCCTCCCAACTCCAATAAGTATAGATTATAAAGTTGAATCGGAAACATCTCATCTGAATGTACTATTATTTCTATTATATTTTCAACGCTATCCCGTAATGGGTATAATAAGCTTAGTAAGAGTTCTAGATAGAGTTATATATAAATATACTAGGGTATACGCCAATATATATATATAGGTCATTCTACAAAAATGGGTTTACTTTTGAAATGCACAATTTGTTTTCAATTGTTTGTAATGATTTTGATAAACAATAAATTAATTTTATTGTATCCATATAGTAAAACTCAGATTTTCTTTTTTTTTTTTTTTTTTGTTTGTATTAATATATAAGCTCATCAGCCTCTTTGCTTTACGGTTGAAAAACTTCCAGGGTACTGACGTTTTTGATATAAAACACACAAAAATCTGCTAATTGATACGGAATACTTTTTTTTCTTTTATATATTAAATATAACAATGAAAAAAAAAGCAAATCCAGTATATTGTTGAAATAATTATTAATAAATTTCCAAAATATTGCATGTTAGCAAGGGACTGACGAATTGAGTGTTTTCATACTGATTTTCGACACAAAAATAGCAATAAAAGTATCTAAAAGATGGACCTATGCCATCTTTACACCCTAAACTTATATAAAACAGATAATTATTTCATTTATATTATTATTTATATATCTTTATTTGCTGCACCCGTACTTGCTCTCTTCCAATCCATAATATCAACAGCAACTTCCCTTCAAATAAAATTTATATAATCATTTTATCAACAGTATCAGATATTTTTCAAATTTTAACATAAACCAAGGGACTGACGCTCGGATCGAAGTACGCGACTTTGAAATAAAAAAAAATATAATTCGAAGAGAAGTTGCTGTTGATGTTATGGAATGGAAAAGAACAAGTACAGGTGCAGCAAATGAAGAGAGCCTTTGGATGCCAAATGCCGAAAAGGAGACGTTTCGGACAAAATTTATTCGTCCATCTTCAGTCCTCGTTGGCTTATAAATTAATTGGGCACAAAGTTGTCATTGTTGTTTTGGCACGAATTTGTGCGCATGTATATTTTTTTATAAAAACAGGCGAGTGTCAATGTTTCGTGAGTGTCTATAAGATAAAAAAAAATAATTTAAATTTATTTAAAATCAAAATTTATGACTTAACAACGTTTAATAAAGAAACATAGATTATATCGATAGGGCTAATAATAAGATAAATCTAATAGTTTAAAATAATATGTTCACTTTTTGATCAGGTACACCCCAGGGGACTGACTTTTTAGGGTTAAAACTGAATATTTTCATTAAATTTGTTTCAATTTCAATATTTATCATGTGTGCCCAAAAATTATTAACTTTTTCTTTTAACTGATGATGTTTAAAAAAAGTCAATATGTTTGGTAGTCACTAAATGATTTGCAATTAATTTGTAGAATGACCTATATATATACATTTTTACAAATGTTCATTAGAAACGATGATTTTCGTTCCTTTCACATAATTCTGATCCAGTATATGGATTTAGTGTTAATTCTCCTTTTTTTTTTTGTTTTGTTTTGCCAAGGTTACGACCACTTAATATCTTCGAGCCATGCACTTTACAAGTCGGCGATCGACGATATTATACGATCAAGGCTGACGACTTAATTATGACCAAAGAACAATGGAGGAGAGCTCAACGAGACCGAATTCGTCCAACATTGAATACAGGTTCGCGCTATAAATTCGTTTCCCGTGGTCCTCCCCGACGAAGCAATTCCAATTTTCGTGAGTAGATTATCAAAAAAAAAAAAAAAATTCCTTCACCACATCAAACTCTGCTATATTCAATTCCCAATCCTTTATTTATGCTTCTCTGGGATTTAATAAAAATTCTGATGGTTTTATTTTCGCTCTCTTTGAGTAAGACGTTTCACAAAAAATTCTGAATTTTTTGCCTGAGTTGATATGCTTTTAAAGTTTCGCTTTAAAAAGAACATCTTCAGGGCCTGCAATAATATTTCACTTTTCGGTCATATTAACGTATAAACATATGAGTAAAAGAAGTGACGAACTTTAATAGCGGTTCAAGTCGGTCAATAAATTCCAGAAAATAATAATATAAACTTGTTAATTTATCAAAATTACCAAACCTGCTATTCGTCGAGAGAAAAAAAATTATCTGTGAAATCAAATCACAAGAAGCAAAAGAGTTTAATTTGCTACTTTTGATATTTCAGAGTGTCAAGTAAAATATTCCCTAAGCAGCTTTGCATTTGTGGGTTAGAAGATTATTAAATGGCTTATAAAAGACACAATTAGATACCGAAACGTCTACTCTATGGTGAAATAAAAAAGTCATTTTTAATATAATAAAGCCTTTTGTCCTCTTAACAAAAAAAGAATGTCTTGCAATTTATCTTTTACTTTTTATTTTATTAAATATAATTATTATATAGCGCCTATATTATACTTAAAACCTTCACAATTATTTAATACACTGCGCTTCAAAGAAAACGTAACATTTTGTTTCTCCTTCAGAAGACCTGCTCTAATCTAACTTAAGAAACATTAATATGAAATATCTTCTACATTTTTAACACAACTACAAATCATTTTAATCAATTTAATACAATTTTTATAAAGAAAAATGTCGATTTTCAATTTGAGGGACAAATCAACATAATCTCGATATGTTTTGTTGGATATTAATTAAAAATTTTGTTTTTATAAGATTTTCCAATAAAATAGACAGAGAAAAACTGAAATAAAAAGATTATTTTAAAATTTTAGAAATTTGGCGTTAAAAATTTCGACATTTTCGTCTTTGTTTTATTTAAATTGTCTTAAATTGATTAAAATGATTTTTATTTGTGTTTAATTTACTTAGAAATGTATATTTTCATATTAAATGTTAAATAAATTACAGTATCATTAAGGTAGATTAGAAAAGTCATTTTTAAGAAGAAACAAAATGTTACAGTTTTCATTGAAGCCCATTGTATATGAAAAATTGTCAACGATCCATAGGATAAATTTGTTTTAACATTTATTTAGAGATATTTAATTAACAACTTTTGTATCTCCTGCTGAGAATGCTGCGTGGCGAAAGTCCGAAAATTCAATTTTTTGAGTTAAGCCTAGCAAACATTGTTAAAACGTTTTCTCTTTTGATTGGCAAAGTTCCATTCTTTGTCATTGATTCTGTTCTATTCATTTGTTGCCCGGCTATTTAAACTTTCAAACGATTGTTGAATTTCAGACTTTGGCCACTCAGCAATCTCAGCAGGCGATATATACAGTATATTTTATCTAGACTAGATGATGATGCAGCTCTCTTAATTGGGGAATTAATCTGATATTTATTTTAAATAAAAATAAATAAAAACCTTTATTTGTTTTAGTCATGTCTACATATTTCAGCCTGTATACTGTCGTTTTATGGATTTAATTTTTTTGAAATAAATAATTCAGGTTTTCTTTGTTTATAACAATGTTATTGTTTTCAGTATGAATTCTTAGAGAAATTTCTTCAACTCTTGCCGCAATCTCTACCGTCAAGGTCCCTGGTGGACGTTGGAAAAAATTATAACAAAAGACAAAGTTTTAATTTCATCATAAAGCCTTGTCTTTTCCCACCAGTGACTTCGAAGAGAGGACCTGCGGGCAGATTAATTTTTATTTTTGGAATTAATAAATAAATATTATTCTTGTACTATGCGCTTATCAAGCGGATTTTGATGCATGATCCTCTTATTTTGAAAAACATATCAAACGTATTTAGAGAGTGTACAGTGAGCGCCACAATTAAGACCCCATATTAGCTTACTATACCATATACTTAAGGCTCTAGCTACCAGGTGGGGACTTAATTGTGGCGCTCATTGTACAATATGAATTTCATTCCTTCGCTGCGTGGTTCGTTAAGAAGAGGGTCAGAAACCCCTTACTTAATAAAATAAAAATCATTTAAATTTCCCAAACTGTTGCATCTTATAATAAAAAATTTCTTTATTCTAAAATGTGTTTTTTTTTTTATTTTGTTCATTTAGTTCGCAGTTCGACAGAGAAAGAAATCGTGAACAACAACCCAGCAGCTGCTAATAACCTAACAAACCAGCAGCTGAATCTTCAACAGCAAGGAGATGTGGTGGCCCCGAGGTCACCTACAATCAATGACAACCAAAGTCGCCTTATGCTCTCACCCCCGCCGCCACCACCCCCTGTGAGTCTCTCTCTTTCTCTCTCATCATACGTTCGTTAATTGATCAGCCCCCTTTTCCAATTTGCAAAATTAGATTAGCTTTTATTGATTTCCTTTCGCTTGTTTAAACATATTAACTAAATATAATTAAATTAAAGGCTTCTACTATATATAAATATCTTAAAATAAATTTTATTTTAGTAAGATTAAATTTATTTTTATTGATCGTTTCTTGTTCAGAGGGAGAGGGATGCTAGTCATACCAATATTGACATGGCGACATTTAATTTGCTAAATGGGTTCTTTATTAAATTTCAATTCGATTTGATCTCCGTTTATTACTAGACCTTTAATGATGTCTCCCCTCTCTGGCCTACCTGCTGTATTCTCCTTTTGCATTTGATTTAATCTATATATGGACCCTGTTACGCATTAGTGTGTCAAGCGCCACCTACCGAGTTTTGAGAAAATTAACATTAAAGTTTTTTGATTTCATTGGATTATATATAATTTTTTTTGTCAATTTTGCAAGTAACATTAAATATAAATTTTTTTAGGACATATTTCATAAAAAAATACTATTAATTATAGCATTTGAAACAATATTCCGTGCTTAACTCAATTTTTAATTTTTTTTGGCGCTTGACACACTAATGCATAAAGCGCCCCCTACACGATCAACTTGGTTGATAACCAAGTTGAACCTGTTTTCTCACAGACATTCAACAAGGTTATCAACTTGATCACCAACATCACTTTTTTCTAAACTCGAGCCAAGCGTTAATTTTATAATACTCGACCCAATTATTGTTTTTGGACTAAAGGACATTTTTCTATTTAAAACAGAGACAATAAGAGTAGCAAGTAATAGATGTTTACTCTAGAACGTTGACTTTCAACTAATGTTCAACCTACAAGTAGTCAACCTAGCAATAGACGCTCCTACACGGTTGACAACATTAGGAATCCGCCCACAAGTTTTCAAAACGTTTTGATTTTTAGTCAACATGAAATTTCAACCGCCAACCAGGCCACAGACATTCAACATGGCATGTTGGCTACAAGGTTGTCGACCAAGTTGATCGTGTAGAGGGGGGCTTAGTAGCGGAGTGTCCGTCAGCCCGTCTGTCACACTCTGTCCAACTTCCTGTAATTTTGAAAATTGGACATTAAGAGGAACTTTATTTTATTAAAAAATACGAATTATAAAAAACTAGAGAAATAGTATAAGCATTTACAACTAACATGAACGGTTTACAACGTTATAAATACGACTTTATTCATCAAAATTAACTAATTCAAGCTTATTATTCCGGTTAATCCGAACTTCCCGGGTAGTCCTCGGTCCCAATTAGTGACAGATTAACGGGACTCTACTGTAATTAAAATAATTAAATCTCTCAAATGAAAAATAATACAAATTGTTATATAATTCAATTTTTGTTTTTTTTCCTACACGTGAAGGGCGTCCTCAAGGAAAAAATCTCAACGATTTCCTCTAGGAAAATATTATTGAATTTCAATCAGGATTTTTTGGCCTCGAGGACGCCACCACACACGCCGAGGATTTCCCCCAGGCCGGGCCCTGGGGAAAATCCGCTGGTGTATGGGGGCCTCCAGAGAGATCAGAGATGGGGCTCGGATTCGATAGAGACAGAAAACGGACACCCCGCCATTATATATATAGAAAAAGATGGCAATCGGATTACGAATCCAAAGTTACCATCCATCTCAGTGTTCAAATCCCACCTGCCGAGAATCAAACATTGCCAATGTCTCCTTTGTCTTTCTGCTTTTGAAGTTATCTTCTGTAGAGAGATTGAAAAAAATAAAGCTAACATTTCTCTATCACGCAACTCAGTTTTGAAGGCTAGGGTTAAGTTTTATACTCATTAGGGTTTCTGTTCCAAAGTCCAAGAATTTATTGATAATGTCTCCTATCTCGGGAATTCCTATCTCGTTAAAGAGTTTTTCTCGACCACTTCAATATGAAATATTTGCCGCAACCTGGACTCGAGCCCTGGGCCCTATTTCATAAAGCTGACAATGACATGTGACAGGTGACAATTTGTCAATTTGTCGAATACCTGTTTCATAAAAATCCGCTCTTGACTTAATTGTCAAGTAAAAAAATGACAATTTTGTAAAATTGTCATGACAATTTGTCACTTTTTGGTTTCATAAAATTTCTAGGCTGATAGGTGAATTTTGACAATTTGTCACTTTTTGTTTTTGAAACGAGAATTGTCGGGACAATTTTTTTTAGTTTGACAATTGTCAAAATATTCTGACAGGCATTAAAAGTTGTGTCGTATAGGCCTAACCTAGAATATATTCACATTTATTTACATCGAATTGATTAAAAGGAAATAATATTAAAGTAAAGGCTTATTTAAAACAATAATCTAATTTGCAACAATGCTTTGTTTATTTGGTAATATAATATTTAATTAAAATATTTATAAATTAAATAAATGAAAATAAGGCTGAATTAAATATGATGTCGATTATTTTTTTTCTTTGAAAGGTAACTTTTTCGGTTTTTTTTCTCTCCATTCTTTTTATTAGCCATAAATAGATGTGGCAAAGACAATTTGATTCAGATTTATATAAAAATAAAGAAAATATAGAAGAAATATGAAGGTGACATTAACCTATATATATTTTATTTGTTCAAAAACTAGGCCTATATTTAAAACAAATATTAAAGCAACTTAAAGAATTCTCGGTTGGGGATTCGAATATAATTTAAAACAACTTGCAGAGGTCCCGAATTTGCCGGGTTCGGATCGGTTAAAATTCAAATTTTTTAAACAACTAGGGAACTTTCTCGGCTTCTGCTCGGTTAGTTTCGGTCCAAAACAGTTCAGTTCGAGGCGATTGGATATTATGTGTTTATTAAAGCTTTTGTGGTTTGAAATATTATTATTACGGGAATTTTTAATCAAGTTCTTCCTTGAATCTCTATATAATTGATATTTACAATAAAGAAATTTATAATTTATTCATTAATGGGTTCAGAAACGGGACAAATTTCTTAGTCACAGGTCAAAAGAAATCAAATTCTTTTCTTTTTTTTTTCAGAATGCTCCAATGATTGAACACAACACAGATGATGAATACACAACTGATGACACAGCAAGTGCAAGCGACACTTATAGCAATAGTAGTAGTGGATCTCAAGGTAAATCAATTTTAGAATCTTCTTTTTATTCTTCCCTTTTAGCACTCTTTTTTTAATACCTTGGACAAATAAAAACAAATTCTTAAAAGTTGCATGTTTCTAGTTTTTATATACTGTCTAATAAATTCAATTGAAATGAATAGATAACGCTTTTCTTTTTGTTTTTGAGCATATTTTGATTAGTAACGTAACTAAGATCGGTTAATAGGCAAGAAGAAACGTGGTCCAGCATTGATGACGCGAGTGTTGAAAAAGAAGAAGCTGCGCCGAGCAAAGAAACGATGTCTAGCTACGTCCTTTGCTTCGGGAACTCGCGTTGTTGTTGAAACTTTATCTACTTCATCAATAGCAGATGTCGTCTGGCAGGTAAGCCTTCTTTAGACTTGTTAATTGAAGTACATACTAAAAAAAATTGTAAAATTTGTGCTGCAGGATGGCTCCGTGGAGTTAGGCATTCCGTCCACGCATCTCTACCCCATTCACCATTTGGATGATCAAGAATTTTTCCCTGGAGATTTTGTTATTGAAAATAAAGAAGATTCTTCGATGCGTGTTTATGGAGTAGTGCAGAGTGTGGATCATGCAGGACGGACGGCTAAAGTCCTTTGGTTTCGCACTTACACTTCTCTCGAATCACCTCGGTAATTCATTAATCGTTTATTAAAATAGTTTGGAATCTCATTTTAATAATATTCTTTGTTTGTTTGTTTTTTAGACCTGCCAAACTTGAAGAGAATGAAGTCTCTGTTTATGATCTCAAAGACCATCCTGATTTCCAGTATCGTCCTGGCACTGTCGTCATCAGGGTGGCGAATTTTGAAGGCGAAGATGTCAATTGCACTGCCGGACAAGTTCTTGATAACTATCCTGAGGGAAAGGTAATTTCTTTGTTTGTTGTTCAAGGGATCTGTTCATAATTTGGGGTTTTAGAAGGGTGAGAAGACAAATTCTGTCAGCAAATTAGATAGGCAATCCTCCTCCTCCATGACTTCCAACTAGACCATATATTTAAATTTTTGCCAAAATTTAATGATAAAGTCGAATGCGCTTTGACACTAAATGACGAGCAAGGGTGTTAGAAATTTTCCACAAATACTGAGAGCTCAAGGCAATTGAATTATCTTTGTTAGCGTTGAAGAAGCGTCCTATAAATACTTTTTTTTTTAAATTTATTTAAGGTCTTTTTCGGCAACGGAGGCCATTTAGACCACGTCTCTATTTATTTCAATTTATTGGTAGCCATTTAAATTGAAATAAATTGCCGCATGAGACGGGATGCGAACCCGCGTTCTTGGTACAGAACGCTAACCCCTACACCAAGGCCCGAGGGTCAATATTCTATTTGATTCGTTTTTTCCCCAACTCGTTTTGGCACAATTAGACATTAGTGGATTATATATAAAAATTTTATAAATGTTATTATATATTATGTATCTTTTATAAAAGCATAAAAATATATAAATATAGGCCAAAAGGGGATCAGCTGTTAGACTAGCCTGCCATCTATTGCAAGAATTCTCACCTAATTTGACAGTTGAATTTTAAATAAATCATCTAAGCTTATTTTAACAATTTCTTAATTAATGTGTGATTAATAATAACAATAAATTCATTTTTAAATTTAAAAAAAATTAAAGATTATTGGGACAGATTGTTTTTTTTGTATTTGCTTGATAACAAAAAAATTAATTACGATAATTTTTTAATAAGTCATTAAAAAAATTATAGCTCGATGTTCCCCAATAATCTCTTATGAATTTAATTCATTTAAAAAAAACCGCATTGGAAAATTCCTTATAATAGTCTATTTTTTTTAAGTACGTTAAGTAAGGCATAATTCATAAAATAGATCAATTAGTGTGTGTTGTTTCTCATGCAACATCTCTTTTTTGTTCTCACAGGTTCGTGTTTGGTGGGTTGATGGACATATTTCCATGTCTTGGCCTCAAGATTTATATAAAGTTGGTGAATATGATTCTGACGAAGGAGAATTTTGGGATGGCGTCAGTTCAAGTGCTTCATGGGAGACTGAGAGTGAAAATTGTTTTATCGCC
Organism: Euborellia annulipes; assembly: GCA_023213315.1. NCBI lineage: Eukaryota > Metazoa > Arthropoda > Insecta > Dermaptera > Anisolabididae > Euborellia > Euborellia annulipes. Next base: position 18,818 of record JAKCPI010028160.1, on the reverse strand, counting down.
GATGAAGATATTGGGTAAATAATCAACCACTCTTATCACTAATCTCTTCTTTTCTCACTCTGATTAGAATTGTCAATTAATAATAATACATATTTTCTTCTATAAATAATAAAATGATCATTTAGCGTTAATAACTTTGAGCAATTCACATTCATAATGGAAAGATGAAAAGAAAAAACAAAATAGAATCTTTTGTTTTCCACCTTTGGCTCATCTTCTCTAATTAATTCTATACTCCTGATCATTTTGTTATTTATTTACACAATTATAAGGCAGCCAATGAAAGCAAATTGAATAATAAAATACTTTTTTTTTTTTTAATTTAAATTTGGCCGATTCTTCAGACCAGGACCTAAAAATTACAAAACAAAAATTATACGGTATAACCATTATTATATTCAGCAAATAGATTCATAAGAGCATTTTATGCATTATTGTTATCTTTTACAGTATTTTATAATTATTGTTGTTTTGTAATTTTAGGGTCCTAAAAAAGGCCTGAAGGTTCGGTCGAAACGCATTTTATAATTAATTTAAAATGCAAAGAGGAAATAATCCAGAAGAAAAGCAGATAGGGTTTTTTGACATTAATGAAAAAACACTGTCTTTTTCACATACATAAAGACATTAGCACTAAATGGCTGCCCAATTTCAAAACCCGGTAAGGGACAAAAAAAAAAAATTTCAAGAAACCAATAAAACATATTTTTCTTTAGCCGCATTGAATGCTATTTTTTAACGACAAATTAACAGTTAATTATTGTAATATATTAGGATGATGATATTATAGGAAAAAAAAAATATTATTTTTACTTTTATTTTTAAATTTATTGCACTTACTACAATAAAAAAATGTTAAATTTAAAATAATATATAATAATATCTTTAAAGTGCGCGTCTCGAGGTGCAGATTTTGAGGGGTTGCGGTCACAAGCTATCGACCTCAAATTTTTTTTAAATTAAAAATATTTACAATTTATAGAACCCCATTTTTGATTTTCGGAAATAAAATTTTTTTTTTTAGATTAATCCCAATAAATAAAATATATTTAAAAAAAAAATTTGATCTATATCTGAAAGATCAACGGTGGCCAAATGGCTGCTCCCGAGCCACATGCGGCTCTTTTTGAGTTTATTGCGACGGGCTTTCTCATGACTCTCTTCACGAGAAGTAAGCCAAGAAACATCCAATTTGCCGCAAATAATTCAAACATCCTGCCGAAGTCTCCTCCTCTTAGGGTAGGAAAGGGGGATAGCCCCACCGTGGTATCACAAAGGGCCTAAGTGTGTTCCCTCTCTGGGAACGGCCACTTCAACCTAACCTAAGTAAAGAAATAAACAAATTTTATCGAATAAACCATGGCGATCCATCGGCACTGAAATAAAACAAAAAGTAAATGACATGCTACTTCCTACAACATACAAAATAATATTAGAAAGAAATGTTGGTTTATAGGTTAGATTACTTTTTTCTCTTGTTTCCAACTTGCTTGTGGAAATTTATAGAATTTGTGATCACTGTGTTTTCCAGTGTACTTGCAGTTAACTACGCAGCAGGTTTCGTGACCATATTTGATTATTTTTGCTTAATAATGCGTAATACTACTTAAATTTCAATAGTAAGTAATGACAGTTGGTCCTCCGAAAGTTCCTTGTTTGGCCACTGCGGGCGCTGCGCGCGATTGGTGGTTCCCCCACCACCTACTTCGCACCCAGCCAATATGGCTCTTAAAAATTTTCGATTTTTCAATACGGCTCTAAGTATCACCAAATGTGGCCACCCCTGTTATAGATAATTAAATTAGTAATCATTGTGTTTAAGCATAATTAATTTTTTGCCTTTAATTAATTAGCTGAAATCTTTCAAATGAAGCGGATTAAAATGCTTATTTCCCTGTAAACCTTTGTTTTAAATTTATCAAATTAAAAAATCTGGTGTGACTGGCGCACAGCACACAACTTTCTCTTACCTTCGGTAATCGAAAGTTGTGTTCTGTGCTTGTCACACCAGATTTTTTGTGTCGACATGTATTTAGTTCCCGACAGTACGGAACATTTGAATTCAGATGTAAAATTTATAAGTATGGGAAAATATTTATATTTTGTTACCATGGCAACCATTTCTCCTATCTTCCCTATGAAATACAAGAGTAAAGTGGTCTTCAGAAGATTTCAATCGCAAAATGAGAATATACATTTGAAAGAGCATCTAAAAAATGATTGATTTTTGAATTTAAAAAAAAATCGTTGGAGCAAATTTTGAGAAAATCGAAAAAAACTGAAAAAGTACATCAGTAAACTACTAGTACTCTTTGGCCGATTTCGATTAAAAGCTTATTTTTCCGGTCCCGGGGGTGTTTAACTTAATTATAAAATTTCAACCTCCTAGCTCAATTCCTTCATGCTTAAAATTGAACACACACACACCCACCCACCCACACACACACACACACAGACACACACACAGACAGACCATGTCGCGAAAACCACTTTTTGGATTCAGGGCACCTCAAAACGTGAAGATCCATCAAAATCTCGACATCGAATTTTTGACATGAATCCAATACTTTTTCTCTATATATATATTACATATATACATAGGTAAGAGAAAGTAAAAAACAATGCACTTACTAGGTTTATCGAAATTGATGAAAAAATCAAATTTTTTAGATGATGTTCACAAGTCTCCATTGCAACTAAAATTTAGAAAAATTTGTCCCTTATTGTGTTTTGAAATTGGGGCAGCAATAGAGCTCCGATGATGTTTCTAACGAGAACCGAAACGCCAGTACCTGGATTATTTCCTCCTTGTTGAACTAATGTACAGTGAGGAACAATATTAAGTTCCACCCATGCGTTTTCTACTTGTGATTATTTCATTGTTTTTAAAAAATATGGAAACTTTCATGGTTTAAACCTAGGAAATTTCTAATAAAGATTTTCATTTTCTTTTATAAAAACAATGAAATAATCACAAGTAGAAAACGCATGGGTGGGAGCTTAATATTGTCCCTCACTGTACATGCATAAATCTTCATTTGCTTTTCATACATTCTGCAAAATAATCTTATCTTTGACGCAGCATTTAACTGTTTGATTTCTTTATGTTAAGCTAAGTCCCTTTTTGTAGCCTTTAGTAGAAATTTGTGGCCTGGGTTTCCTTTTATTTCCTTAAAAACCATCTCAAATTTATTTTATTTTATTTATTTTTTTTTTTAATTAAGATGGCGCTTCTTCCTAACAAATTTCTTTTTTATTTTTGTCTTTTAATATTTTTTTTTTTTTTTTTTTTATAAATCACATTCCTATATTCTTTTCTGTTTTTTTTTTCTCTCTCTCTCTCTCTCTCTCTCTCTCACTTCACACATTCTTTCCTAGAGCCAAAGATCCTTTACAAATATTTCTCGATGCTCTTTTAGTTTTCCTCGTTCTTTTTCACATTCTCCATTTACTTTATACACACATCTTTTTTTATTTCTTCTCACCATGGTTTCTTTGTGTTTTGCTTATCCTATGGCTAATCCTTATCCAACAAAAACAACCTGGCCCGGCTACCGTTACCACCGTTAGTGATAACGAGGCGGCTGCCTCCACCCCCGTCCAATCATCAAACAGGTGTCACGACGAGCACGAGGGCCTCATCAAACCGAAATTGGCAGCAAATATAGAGAAAGCACGAATCGCTATGTCAAGACTGGAGGAGATTTTCACACAAGATCCAGCTCTACAAACGACAACAATCATGCGTCAGATGTTGGATGTTTATAAGGATTGTCGGTAAATAGACGTTTGGTTTTATTTCACGCTATTTATTATCTTTCTTATTTTTTCTTTTCTTTTTAGATATCTTGATCGTTTGATGGGGACTTCATTTTTCCATGAGAAACATTTTCAAGGACTTTTAGAAAGAGTCCGAGAGAGAGGAAGGCCTAATCTCGCACAAAGAGTAGCTGATCAGGTAACTCTTTATTTTTGGAAATTCTAAGACAGCCTTAGTTCGAAAATTAATTGGAATGTGTAATATATAGTATTGGATTCATGTCAAAAATTCGATGTCGAGATTTTGATGGATATACACGTTTTGGGGTCCCCTGAATCCAAAAAAGTGATTTTCAGCTTTTAATCAAAATCGACCAAAGAGTACTAGTACTTTAATGATGTAGTTTTTCAGTTTTTTTTTCTCAAAATTCGCTCCAAAAATTCATAAATCAATTATTTTTTATATGCTCTTTAAAATGTATATTCTCATTTTGGCATTGAAATCTTATGAAGACCGCTTTACTCTTGTACTTCATAGGAAAAAAAATCTGGTGTGACTGGTCGCACAGCAGATTTTTTTAAAATTTGTTTTCAAATTGATTTGTAATTTGTTGGTTTTTTCCCTTCCTTTTATTTTCAATGTTACCACGTTCTTTGGGATTCATTTTCATTAGATGAGTATGCAATCGAAAAAGAATAAATAAATCACACATAAGTGGAATTGTTAAGGAGCTTCAAGAAGGCACATTGAATCTTTAGTCCGAAACTGCTGAGGCATTTTAAAGTATTTTTTTTTTTTTTTTTTTTTTTTTTTTGCGGTTTTTTGATTAAATTCATGAGTATTTTCATAATAAAAATCATTAATATCCAACCTATAATAATTAAATAAAGTGGTGACAAAGTAAAAAATAAATTTCGTATTTATTTAAAAAATTAACGATCAAATAGTTGAACACTCTAGCAAAAGATGGCAGGCTAGTCTAACAGCCGGCATTATCAGATCACTTATAAGCCTTTATATATTTATATGCTTTTATAAATGATATATAATAATATTTATAAACTATACATTATTTGAAGGAGGTATATAGCTGAGTGTTGATAATCAATAAAGTAGAAAGAATGAGCAAGGAGCTAGTTATATTGCAATTTATTAACAAACCAGGGCCGACGTTTCACTCTCTGTCCATGGTATGATAAGAATAAAATTCGAGGCATTATCATGATTAAGCTACGTATAATTATGAATGCCCAATATAACTTGGCGAGGATTATATGTATTTTCCGACATTAACCTGTCCCTGAAGATGGTCCCATTTGTGACCGAAACCTCGGCCCTGGTTTGTTAATAAATTGAAATATAACTAGCTGCTTGCTCATTCTTTCTACCTAATTGATTATTCATTATTAAACCCCGCTTGATCAACGAAAATCATACAACATGAGATTAAATATAGCCCTACCATCCTGCCATCTGTTGGCAATTTTTCGTAATAGGTGGAAAAGTGCATCAGTAAAGTACTTGTACTCTTTGGCCGATTTTGTTCAAAAGCTTCGTGTTACGTCCCCCCCCCCCCTCTGTATATCCATCAAAATCTCTACATCGAATTTTTGAAATGAATCCAATACTTTCTCTCTCTTTATATAGAGTTAATAGAAAGTAAATAAAATTGAAAATTAAAAATGAATGTCGGTGAGACGGCGACGAGTGCGCATGTGCAGTCGACCGAAAGAAGACATTTATTTACATTATTTGTCTAATAACACTAAGGCTATCTTAAACTTATTTTAATTTTTAATTTCATTTGCTCATTCGTGATGTGTCATTCCCGTTTCTGGTCTTTATTTGCCTTTTTGTATGACAAGGCATTGGCTAGATTCAAAAGAGAAAGAAAAGAAGGATTTATGGATGATTATTTTAGTAGGGGGGAAAAAAAATCGCATACGTAATGTCCTTTTTAAGGCGTTTACGCAAGATAGACATTGACATTCAATTCACAGGATATTATTTCAATCAACTTCCTCTGACTTGCTTCTTTTTTTTTTTTTTTTTTTTTTTTTCTTAAAAATCTTCTCAGCATATTTGATAGAGAAAAGAATAATATATTTCGATTTCGTAGGTGAGTCGATTATTTCAACATTCTCGGGACGATTCGCCAGCAGCTCCGGATCCGTCAACTCAGACATCATTAGAAGACAATTCAGAAGATCAGGTATGCCTTTTTTTTTTAAATTTAAGTTTCACTTTTCGGCTCTAGAGGCCATTAGGGTTTTATTATACAATTTATGTATTTTTTGCCAACCGAGGGACGTTCCACGCGGTTGTTTCGTGAGGCCACCCAACCGAAATTCAGCACAGCAACGTTCTTGGTGGCTTCACTCTTGCCAAGCTCTGGCGATGTATTTTTTATTTCTTAGCGCTAACGTGAGACTATTGTCTTTTTTATCTCCAAATTGTTGAGAATGCAGCTACTCACACTGACGTTCCGTTCCCGGAAGGGGTCAGTCAGTCATCCTGGGAGCTTGGCTATAATCTCATCTACGAAGGCATTTTTTTTTTTTGAAACAGCGATTGTTTTATTCACCAATATTTTAGCTACATAACATTATTTTTCAACTTACTTGTTAATCTCCATTTACGCCCCTTGAAGTGAGAGCATGTATGCCTGCGCACTAGTGCGTCCCACGGATTGCGTTCTTCATTGAGCCTAACAGATGAAAATCTGACGGTGCGAGATCCGGGCTGTAGGGTGGATGAGGAATAATAACCCACAAGTCTTCGCACCCAAGAAGAGCTCACGAAACTTGAACTGTTCTTCCTCATCCACCCAACAGCCCCGATCTCGCACCCTCTTTAATCTGTTTGGCCCAATGGAGAACGCAATCCGTGGGAAGCACACCACGTTGGCTGCGACATCAATCATGGAATCGTACCATGCAGGCCTATAAGCCTTCAGCCGTAGCATTGAATGAAGATTAAGTTGAAAAATAATGTTGTGTAGCTAAAAGTCATGGTCTATTTGAATGCTGAATAAAACAAACCCTGTTTCAGAAGAAAAAAATGTGTTACGTTACTTATTGAACTCCCCTCGTAGTTTATCATTTTTATGAGATGCTCTAAATTAGATTCATATTTTTCTTCCTCTCTTGGAAATTGAATCCTTTTTGCTGCATATCTACATCCAATTGAATTCATCATCTCAAATAATGCGAATATTGCCAAAATATTTCTTTCTTTTTAAGGTTGAGAGTAAAACAGCAGATTTTATATGAAGATAGACTCACTGGGTTTTTCAATTAATAAAACCCACTAATATTGGGTTTTATTTGTTTTCTTTTTTAATAACAAATTTCCAATGAATGAACATGACACCGATATATTTATTTCTGAACAAAAACAAAAGTTACATAAACTGAGCTAATAGCTAAAGAAACAACAGAGGTAGAAAATAAAACGACCCAGGCAGAACACTTTATATATTAAACATGCCCAAATAACCCCGAAAAAATACATAAAAGCCCAAAAAAATCTCCGGTTGGGAGGTCGGATTGAGCTTTTTTAAAAAAATTGGGGTTTTTTCCAGGCCTGCCTTTAGGACATCTTCAGGCCAGCTTCATTTTACGAGAATTTTCTTTAAAAAGAACATGAAAATAAAATATAGTCTATAGGTTTGATTGATTACAAGACCGGATGAGTCTGTCGTGTATATATATGTAATCACCGGGTGTATGTACTGTTAGAGTTAGGGTTAGCGAACGGATTTGTAGCGTGAATGAATGATATTAGATGATTTCTCATTTATAATTTATGTTTATTCTAGTTTATTGTTCGTTTTCTTTATAATTTATAATTAATGTTCCTAAAACTTTACTATATAAGGTTATTTTCAAACACAAGTTTACCAGTTTGTCGTTTTTCATCTACGCTACAAATCCGCAAGCTAACCCTAACTCTAACATGTACAGTGAGCACCACAATTAAGTCCCCACCTGGGAGCTAGAGCCTTAAGTACGTGGTAAATGGTGAAATAATTTTAAATTTGAAAAGGTACCAGATTTTACGTTTTACCTTTTCGATCATTAAAATTATTTCACTATACGTTAAATATATATATATATATATCTATATATATATATATATGCGAAGACAAGTTTTCTCGGGTTAAGTCGCGTGGGGTGCTGAGATTTACTCGACGTTTCGGCTCTCCTCTTTGGAGCCATTTTCAAGAGAGAAGGAAGTTAGGAGGTAATGGTGGAGGGGGGTTGTTTACGGGGTCGCAGTCTTCCTGGTCCCCAGGTCAATTTGGTGGATGACTCAGAGGCGTGGATTGGTCTCTGAGAACTGGAGGAAGGTTGGGTGTGTGTAATTGTGTTCGGTTTAGGTTGACTACGGGGCCTCAATCTGCCTACTCCCCAAGTCGGTGTGTTGGTGGTGTGTTTGGTGGATGCCTCAGAGGTCTGGGTTTGTCTCTGAGGAATGGACAGTGGTTGGTTCTGTGTAATCGGGTTTGTGTTTGGTTTGGGTTGACTTTGGGGCCTCAATCTGCCTACTCCCCAAGTCGGGGTGTTAGCTCTTGGTTCCCGGGGTCTCAACCTGCCTACTCCCCAGGCCGAGAGTAACTGTATATATATATATATATATATATATATATATAATACTAAACTTGAAAATGTCTTAAATGACGAAATTGAGCAGCAAGAGTATAAATACAGTGTATCTTCATATAAAATCTGCTGTTTAACTCTCAATCTTAACAAGATAATGAAATCAGAATTGATATGATTCATCCTTCTTTTCTTTCTTTTGTTTTTAACTGAATTTATTTATTTTGTTTTTAGAAACCCTCTGAAAATGAAGACTCTGGCCATTACTCGGCATCGTCATCATCAAATAAAAATTCCACTGGCAGTTCAAATGGCGATGGTGAACTTTCAGGCTTGCATGAAAATCTAGCACAATTAGAACGTCGAGTTTTAGCCGCTGCTGCTAGTAATACAAACAACACACAACAACAACAACAACAACAGCAGCCAACGTCGAAAAAATCCAAATCGTCAATTGTCCCATCGATCACTCTGTCAAGTAGTTCAGCGACATCAACAAAAGATTCAAATGCCTCTAGTGGAAATCAAAATTCATTGGCTGCCCATTCGATGGTTTGTGTCAAGCTCTGTTCTTTAATCAAAGCTCAATTGGTTGAGGCACACGCTGAAGTGACGCGCAGATTTGGCGGCGGAGCTCAGCATATGAAATTAAGCGATGCGGTCAAATCGCCAACTAATCTTGATGATAAAGTAAGTTGATGAATTCTTGCATAAATCATAAAATAAAACCCTTGCCCTTTTAAGGGGGGTTCAGGAGCGACGTCTAAACGTACTTTTAAAAAAAACTAAACTTTTATAAGGAATTTTTCAATGCGGTTTTTTTTTTAAGTGAATTAAATTCATAAGAGATTATTGGGACATCGAGCTATAATTTTTTTAATGACTTATTAAAAAATTATCGTAATTAATTTTTTTGTTATCAAGCAAATACAAAAAAAACAATCTGTTCCAATAATCTTTAATTTTGTTTAAATTTAAAAATGAATTTATTGTTATTATTAATCACATATTAATTAAGAAATTTTTAAAATAAGCTTAGATGATTTATTTAAAAATCAACTGTCAAATTAGTTCAGCATTCTTGCAATAGATGGCAGGCTAGTCTAACAGACTATATAATATTAGCCTATATCTGGCCTATATTTATATATTTTTATGCTTTTATAAAAGATACATAATATATAATAACATTTATAAAGTATTTATTGTTGAAAGATCAATGAAAATCAACCAAATGCATTAAATATTATTAGCTACCATCCTGACATCTCTTGGCAAATTTTTGAATTACTTGATATTTGGGCATACTTTTAATGACACACAACGCCATCTTAGCGGGAAAAACATGCGTAACACCTTCGCCCCTTAATGTCCTCTCGGCTTCCGGAGGATGTTTTCCACGTTGATTCCTCAGGCTTAATCAATGAATTTGTTTTGTCCATTAGGTGAATGAGACATCGGAAGATGCGATGCAGATTGATGAAAGTAATAAATCGCCAGAGACCACAGCATTATCCAAAGGAGGAGGTGGGGGAGTAACAAATAAAATTAATTTAACATCAGATGAAAAGCCCGATGAAATTGAAACGACAAATGATGAGACAACAAATGATGATGAACATCAAAATTCTTCTGAAGCAATTGAAGGTTTCTCAATAATGGATTCTGCTCCAAATTCGCACAAATTCAAATTGACAATGTTTCAACCAACGGATCCTCAGAGTTTCTTTCGTACTGTGCGCAACGAGTTGAAACTGTTAAAGTCGTCTCTTCCGCCAGGGATCTGGGTCAAGGGCTTTGAGGATAGAATGGTAATTTTTTTTTTTTTTTTTGCTTGATACCCTTTAAGGCGTGGTTTCCAACTTTATATTACAACGCCTCCCTTGAAAATATTTAACCTAGACGCCTCCCCTCCCCCCTCCCATTTTATAAAATATACAAATACAAAAATTTTTAATGTTAAAAAACAAATTTATCTTATTTATAAAACTAGAAATCATTCTCGTATATTCCGCCTCCCTGACTAGCCCCTCACGTTTCTCTTTAAGGGCCGTCAGGAGGAATCTTAGGGCCGTAAATACTGAGGGCATTCTAAAGTAGTTTTTTATTCAGTCTTTTTTTAAATAAAAATAAAATTATTTTTTTTTATATTTATAGAAAATGCAAAAAAATTTCTATTATGAAAATGTAAAAATCTTTAATATCCAGCTTATAAATAATTAAATAAATTGGTGACAAAGTGAAAAATAAATTTAGATATTTATTTATTTACTAAATTTAGGTATTTATTTAAAAATTAATTAAATAAATAAATAAATAAATTGAGAATAAACAGTTCAAACCTTTTTAGAGTTTGTACCATAGGTTATCTTCAGAATAAAGTTTTTAATTCCTCATATATGATAGATTTCACTCATTTACCCCAATTTAATTTACTTAATGGGCAAATAGTTGAGCACTCTTGCAAAAGATGGCAGGTCTATCTATCAGTAGTCTATCAGATAACTTATTAGCTTATATTTATATAATCTGAAAATAAATTATTTTAACGTGGAAAACAGTCGCTGGTTGTTTCTTCTCCATAACCTTAATTCAATCGTCCCTGTGATCTCTTTTACTTTATATTTATATATTTTATGTTAGCGAGGTCAAATAGACGAGCGAAAACCCGGTGGGGGTTCTCTAATAAAGAAATAAACCTAAGGCGCTCGGCCTTTTATTTTTCTACTATATATTTTATGCTTTTATAAATGATTTATAATAATATTTATAATCTAATCATTATTTAAAGATCAACCAATTAACACTAGTTTAATCTCTACCATCCTGTCATCTTTTGACAAATTTTCGTACTAGTTGAACTTTTGGCTAATTTTTTAAGACTCTAGGGGGGTTGGGGGGGGGGTCGGGGGTGGGGTGTGGCTTTACACAATATTCTTTTTTTTTTCCCCTGTTTTCTGTCTTGCTCCTAACGCACGGGGGGGGGGGGGGGGGGGGGACAATTTTTATTTTCCCCTTCCTTTCACATCTTATCGGCAAAAACATGCGAACAGCTTGCCTCTTTAAGCCCCTTAAAACACGATTCGTTCTTTTTTAAATTGTGATCAACTTTTTCAGGATTTATACTCTGTGATGATCCGTGGACCAGCTCGAACTCCTTATGAAGATGGCTTGTTCCTATTTGATATGCAATTGTCTGGAGAGTATCCCCGGGCACCGCCTCTTGCCCATTATATCTCTTATTGTAGCGATCGATTGAACCCCAACCTGTACGAGGATGGCAAAGTGTGTGTGAGTCTCTTGGGCACTTGGTCTGGAAAGGGAACCGAAGTCTGGACTACCAAATCTAATCTACTTCAGGTTATCGTTTCCATTCAAGGTAAAATTCAAATTTATTAATTTTAATATTTTCGAATTTTATTTTTATAAACACCAAGATAATTAAAAGCTGAACTGTGATTGCAACGCAGCTCGTGTTCAACCAAAAACCTCCTTGGGATATAATTCCCTCGAGATCTGTTAGAACGCAAAGAACCTTAACCATATGTCTTCTGGGATTTGAACCACCTCCATGGTGTTATGTACGCGAACAATAATTTATTTTTCATAACCATTTCTAGTTATTTTTATCCTCTTTACAAACACAAATTTCATATATTAATATTATTAGAAATCTCTAATAATTTTTGTATAAATATTCTTACCTAAATAAATGATAGAAGATATATTTTCTTTGGGCAAATTGTCTATAACAGGGGCTCCCAAACTGTGCGCCGCAACTCCCCCAGGGCGCCGCGAGATTTTTTAAATATTGAGAAAAAATACTATTCGCCTTTAATTTTTCGCTATTAGTCGAAAGATTAAAGTCAGAAGTTGATAAGAGAAGTGGCTGTTCAACGATTAGAATGATAGACAGGAAGAGAAGATGTCTGGCAAAATGTGAGCCTCTATCGAATAAAAATCTCACTTCAGATGACGTTTCGGGTTTAATTAGATAAATTCATCATCAGTTCTTAAGAGAACAATCTCGAGGTGTACACCATATAGAGTTGTTATATATAAATATCTATATATAATAATTGCGGAGTGTCCGTCTGTCTGTCTGTCTGTCCGTCCGTCTGTCCGTCTGTCACGCTCTGTTTGACCAACTCTCCCGTTGGAATTTTGAAACAAAATTTTGCAGTCTTATAGAGGACGTTATGGAGAGGTCCCGGAAAAATACTCGGGTCCCGATATTCCTATAACTTTTTGAGTTATTAATTCCTAAAGTTACGATTTCTTCCATAGGAAATGTATAGAGAAATATTTAAGTATTCTTTGCAGTTGTGTATTCTATGAAGGTAAACAAATCCTCAAGCAGGCACTGGACTGGAATACTTAGTTTTTTTTTTTTTTTTTTTTTAAAAAAAACATTCACACTTTTTTTTCTCATTCACACTTACACTCACACACACATTCACACAGTCTTTTCGGCAACTCAGGCCATTTAAGGACTTTAGACGATAACCGTTATTATATAAATATACATATAAGGGGTCCAGGCATTCTTATTTAAGCCATTTGGTATCCAATTGTCTTAAATAAAATCATCGGACTGCCTGGGGGTCAGAACCCGCGACGTTTGGCATACGAGGTTAGCACGCTAACCTCTACGCCAAACCCCGAGGGCGAATACTTAGGGTTGTTAGTATTAGTAATAATTTTCTTTTCATAATTAAGAAAAGGCGAGGGTCCGCCGCAGGCCGCCCGAGCCAGCTTGCGGGGGTCCAGGGGGGCGTAGCCCCCTGTCTAAAAGCCACACAGTTTCTCATAATTAAGAAAGGCGAGGGTCCGCCGCAGGCCGGCCCGAGCCAGTGGTGGGGGTCCAGGGGGCGTAGCCCCCGTCTCGGGGGACACCCAGTTTCTCATCAAGAAAGGCGAGGGTCCGCCGCAGGCCGGCCGGAGACCAGCTAACGAGGGGGTCCAGGGGGCGTAGCCCCCCCTGAGCTGGACGCAAGCCCGCCGAAGGCGGGCGTCGTGGCTAGTATATACAAAATTATATAAAAAATACAATATTTTGCATATCAGTTGTGTGAGTGGAGATTTTTATTCGATAGAGAGCTCTCCTTTTGGCTGACATCCTCTCTTCCTGGGTCTATCATTCTACAGTCAGGCGCATGGGCGTAGCCAGGGGGAGGCAGGGGGGCCGTTGCCCCCCTGGCTGGTCCTAAAAATTAAAAAAAATATATATATATATATATTTTTCCCCATTGGAAATTTTTTTTAACACCCCAATTCACTACATTAATTTAATTTTTTTTTATTTAAATAAATAATTAATACTCTATGTATATATTAATTGCAAACCCCCTCTCCTGTCGCTCTCCTAACGAGGGGGTTGGCCCCCCTAACAAGAAGTCTGGCTACGCCCATGGTCAGGCGTTTTAATTATTTATTAAATAAAATTGCAAACATAAGAGGTATAGAAATATCAGTGCGTATCTGATTTCGGAATGAAGAAAATCTATTAGCAACATAATGTTTGCTCTGAGATTTGACATGGGGCGCCGCGGAAAAATTCTAATATATTAAGGGCGCCGGAAACTGAAAAAAGTTTGGGAACCCCTGATCTATACTAGTGATATTATGTAGGCAGCCAGAAGGAGAAATAAAACGCAATTTTATTTCAGTGTGCTCGTCGACGTTTCGGGTGCTAATCGCTCCATTCTTCAGGACTGATCAGGTGCTAATTGTAACAATTAGGTGTCATTTGTTAACATTTAGATTACAATGTATAATTCTAAGATAGCAGATGTTTTGTTTCAATACAAGATGTTGTTAAAACATATTGTATTTTTTTTTAACACGCACACTTTTTTCTCATTCACACTCACACTCACACACACATTCACACAGTCTTTTCGGCAACTCAGGCCATTTAAGACTTTGACGATAACCGTTATTGATTAATATACGTATTTGGGGTCCAGGCATTCTTATTTAAGCCATTTGGTATCCAATTGGCTTAAATAAAATCATCGGACTGCCTGGGGTCTGAACCCGCGACTTTTGGTTTACGAGGTTAGCACGCTAACCCCTCGCCAAGCCCCGCGGACAAACATCGTATTGAAACAAAGAATACGTGCTATCTTAGAATTATACATTGTAATCTAAATGTTATCAAATGACACCTAATTGTTACAATTAGAGACACCAGCTCTTTTGAAAAGTCGACGAGCACACCGAAATAAAATTGCTTTCTTCTCCTCCTGACTGCCTACATCATATCAGTAGTATAAATAAATGAATTTTTTTTTCATCTCGCTATTAATTTTTTTTTTTTTTTAAAGTAAACCGGAAGAGTGAAAATAGTTTATTCATTATGTTGGTGATTATAAAAATAAAATGCAATTTATTCTCACATCAATTAATCACTAATTACAATTATATTTAACTTTTATCTAAAAAATATTAGCACTAAATTGTATATATAGTTTGGGCGAGGTCGAAAATATTAATTAATATTGATTACCAATCAATTTAAACCAATATGGTTTTGAGAATCTTTTGTTAATACTAAAAATGTGACCTTTGATTGACCTTATTTTATATAATCTCTGCTTCACGAGCATCTTTCCCTTCTTTATTCCATATAAGGGCGCATCATTGTAACTATTTGTTTCTGGTTCTTTGACATTCTGTAAAAAGCATTTATATAGAATAAAATAATTTCCAATTTGCAGGCTTAATTCTTGTGAGTGAACCCTATTTCAATGAAGCTGGCTATGAGAAACAAAAGGGCTCACAACAAGGCAATGAAAACTCAAGAATGTACAACGAGATGGCCGTGTTGAAACTTGTTCAAGCCTTAACAAAACTCTTAGCGAATCCACCCTCCGTTTTTAAGGATGAAATCCTTTCACATTTCCGTCAAAATGCATTCAGGTATGGAATAAAAGAATCAATTCAAACGAACAAAGAGCGTTCGTTATTGATGGTTTCTTTTCTTTTTGTTTTAGAATGTTAAAGAGATTAGATACGTGGCTTGAGATTTCAGAGAAATATAATGCCTCTCACCCTGTGACCCCAACGTCTCCTACTGCATTATTAGAACTACAAACTCAAGGTAATTTGTTATTTTCTCCCATCAACAAATATAAGAAATCAATCGTTTTAATCGCTAGAACGAAATTGCAGGTTTGCTTATTTGTAAGTTGCCTACTAGTACTAGCGAACTCTGTCACACCGAGCTATTGTAGAAAAGCAATAAATTTAATAAAAAATCTCGGGGGAAAAGTGCTGAAATAAGCAAATCATTATACCGGCTATATTTATAAATTCCTAAAAATTTAATAATTTCTTGCCCTGGACTTGCGCCAGTCAGTAAAAAAAATTCTTCTTTTTGATGGTATTGCCACAGGAAGGCGTTTTGCCAACTTCTTCATTAAAATTTTATTTCTTTTTAAGGGGCAGCGGGCCTCCGAGCGCGGAGATGGGGTGCCCGATTTTCCGGCCCCCCCCCCTCCCTTTTCATTTTTAGAGAAAGAAGTAAGTACTATTTAAACACATTTGTATAGAAATTCGAATTAAAATTGGGAGCTATACGAATTAAAATATCACTGGTACTCCTTGCATAAAAGCTTCTTTTTTAACAGTTTTGAAATCAACAAAGACGTTTTAAAAGGAAATTTTAATAAATTAGATATTTTACGGCGAGTATGAAAAGCTCAGATATGTCACTGTGCCAGATAAAAGTTTTTTTTTTTTTTTTGTTATCCTTACTGTGTCATCAAGGGCGGTCAAGGGGGGGGGTAAAGGGGGTATTACCCTCCTGAGAATTAAAAAAATACTATTTTTCGGAAAAAATTGATATTTTTAATGTAAAATTTTAAAAATTAATACTCAAAATTTGATTTGTATTTATATTCTGGCAAACAAGTACAGAATGCGCCTTAAAATTACCGAAATTAAGAAAAAATAGTGTGCTGTGCGACGAGTCACTCCAGATTACCCCCCTCCCCCGAGAAAACCTCTGGATCCGCCAATGTGTGTCAATAACTCAATAGGGGCGATTTTTGAATTATGACGATATTGCAGCAAATGAGCGATATGTTTTATAAATATTTTATTTACATCTTTTTATTAATTTAAAATGTTGCTAAATTCAAGGGTAAAGGTACCAACTACTTCCTTTAATATTTTATAAAGGCCATCAATTTTCCTCGTAGGTAGACTGCAGCCAGGATAATTTACCCGTAGATCAGCACTACTCTGTCCATCACATTTACAGAAAGGGGTCTCTTTGATTAGAATTATGGACTCAAACCATGGGTTGCTTGGTATTCTGGGTGTATTGAATATAGCTGATAGCTGCTCGCCTAGTCCCATTATCTCTGCCACTTGATGCTCGCCTCTTTTTTAAACAAATCCTCAAGCAGGCACATTGCAATTATTAGATCTCACTACATTAGCCCCCCGGCAACTCTACGAGGAGAGAGAGTTGCTGGAGCCCTTCCTCAACTAGGACATCCTTCAAGAGGTTGGAGAAAAGGAAAGAAATAAGGATTAGCTCAATAGCTAGAAACGAACGCAGGAGGAGGAGTTAGTGAAAGGAAAAGATGTAACCACACGGCGTGCCGGTAGATGGCTACGGCCAGTTTGGTTTGAGGTGTGCGAAAGCACTTCGAGTAAATAAACGGGGATCCCGGTAGCAATTTCAAATAATAATAAACATGTGTGAGAACTTCCCTGGGTTATAGAAGATTTTTATTATGAATTTAGAAAAATTTTAATTTGTATAATTCCTTTTTTTGTTTCAGCTATAGAAAACGGAGTTCCTTTCCCTGAATTTCCACTAATACCAGCCTCAAAAGGTTTTTGTTTAACATTAAGAAAAGCACAAGCAACATTTCGTCAAACTTTGAATTCTCTTGGTTTATTAACAACAACAACAACACAAACAGAAGAGAATTCAACACCGACCAAGTCGTCATCAACAACAACATCATCATCGTCGTCATCGTCGTCGTCATTATCAACAGATAAGACTACTAATCTAAAAACAAAACCACCAGAAAAGCTCTCTATAGAAAGAATAAATACAAATAATGCAACATCAGCGCCGCCGCCGCCGGCTGTCGTCATTGCTGAAATTCCTACTGCATCTAAAACTGTGACAGATATCAGTTAGCAAAAAACATCTCCACCATTCTATATAATCACGGAAACAACTAAAAAAAAAAAAAAAAAAAAAAAAAAAAAAAAAAAAGAACAACACGGACACAATTCACTCAACATTTTACATATATTTATTTATAGATAAATAAATATATGTATAAATATTATTTATTTTATTTTTATTTTTATGAAAGGGGAAAAAAAAGAAGATTATAATATATAGATATATATCTTGACTTAGATAAAATGGCCAATTATATTTCCGTTTAAAAAAGCCCCAAGACCATCAACACTTTGACTCAGAGGGCATTTTTTTTTTTAAATCTTAAAATAGAAGATCATCACTAAGTTTGTCTATAGCTATAGTCGCATGTATAGCACACACACTTGGGCGTCAAGGTAATTAGACGATAAAACGTTCCATCCTTAGGCACTTTAAACAACAAATTTATCATACAAGATATATATATATATATACACACACAGACACATACACTTCAATAGCCAAAGTATTTATTATTATTTAATTTAATTTATTTAAATACGAATCTCTATTATTATTATTATTTATTATATTTGTTGATATATATTTTTCAACTAAAAACAAACCAAGAGATTATTCAAGAATTGTATCTAGTCGTGCTTTAGATATATATATATATATATATAAAGCCACCATGTTTCGAGATTCCATTGAATTCCCTAATTATTGTTTTGTTATTTTTAAGAGTGAGAGTTAGGGGGGAGGGTCGATTTTTTTTTTTTTTTGTTACGTATTTATTTGTTTATTCAAACCAAAATTTATTTAGGAAATTTAGTATTATTTAATGTATATGAATGAACGCACTAGCCAATAAACAACTCATCTTTTCTGTTTAAAAAAAGGCCGCCTCAATTAGTTTAGAATTGATATGGTACATTCTAAAAAAAAAAAGGCTCAATTCAATATATAAATAGAAAAAAGCGGCTTCATTTTTTTTCTATTCATTTTAACGCCATTCACTATTTTGTTTTTATATTTAAATAGAAAAAAAAAAAAACAAAAAAAAAAAGGAATTAGTAATTCACGCAATAATAAAAAAATTGTTGGAGCTGCAAGTTGTGTATATATATAACTATATTTATTGAAAAAAATTATTACCAATAGGTCTATTGTTATTGAATTACATTTCTTATAGAATCTAAAAAAAGAAAAAAATTTATATATATATATATATTGATCAATATATATATATACATATTAAAGTAAGTTCTTTATTGGCTTTATTGAATTCCTTTAAAGACTGTTGAAATAAAAA
>JAKCPI010028159.1:0-13422 GCA_023213315.1 Euborellia annulipes | reverse complement strand
TTAAAATAATAAACCAAGTATGTAGGTGGAGAAATTAAATCTCAAATGTCCTTCAAGTTTAGAAGAAACGCGAATTTTTTACGGGAGCGCAACTTTGTGCCGCGGCGTAACTAGCCTTTGAGGGCGGTGGGGGCGAAGCTCAACAAGGGCGTTGTTTTTTAAGTTGTAATTAGGGTCCGACCGAAACAAGATTTTCAGCCGAAACCGAAACCGAATATTCGGCCTCAACCTTAGTTTCGGCCGAAACCGTAACCGAAACCGAAACTTGTATTTCCTATAAAAAAAATTTATACTTTTTTTTTTTTGAAATTTTATTCCCCTCAGTGAAAATCATTTTACCTTTTTTTTAGGGAGACAAAAATTTTTTTCTCCTTCAAGTACAAATCATTTTACCTTTTTTTAAAAAGACAAGTTTCGGCCCGCCGAAAGTTTCGGCTACTTTTTGGCCGAAATCGAAACTACGGCCGAAACCATGATTTTTGACCGAAACTGGCCGAAACCGTAACCGAAACCGAATATTCGGTCGGTTCCTAGTTGTAATATAATTTAAAAGAAAACCATCCGTGTTTTTGGACAAACTATGGAAAGAATATGATAAAATCACCGTCCCTAGGCTATATTTTAGATGCCTTAGGGCGCCGATGTCGGTATAGAGGGGCGCCAAAGGCTTGATGCGCCTGGGGCGGAGGGGGCGAGCGCCCCCTTCGCCCCCACCTAGTTACGCTACTGGTGAGAGGGGTCCATCAAGGCTGGTGTTTTATTCTCTGAATATTCCTTATAAGTTCTTAATAAGAAATTTTTAAAATACCTTGAAATGATAGATACTAGTCTGGCCAGATGAAGAAATACACGTAAACAAGAGTCGGAGGAATCATCCATCCACTTTATAGGTAGGTAGCACTTCAAGTTTGGCCTAGACAAAGAGAGATACAAATGAAATAGAGGTATATAATTATATCCCATTAGCACTAATATTATTATTATTACACCCTCTTTAGGGGTTATTCATTTATTTAAATAATTTAAATTCAATAATATCAATGGCTCCCGAGGGACGTTCTACACGCTGATTGCTCGGGGTCACCAATCCCGAGCTTTCGCCGCGCTTGGCATCGTTTAACCACAAAGATTTTGGTGACTGTTGCTCTTCTCCCTCTGGCCAGTTATAATTTTGAAATCAAAGGGAACTAGCAAACAAATAATATTGTTGTTATTTATCTTTTTTTTTTATTTATTTAAGGTCTTTTTCGGCAACGGAGGCCATTTAGACTCCGTCTCTATTTATTACAATTTATTGGTGGTCAATTCAATTGAAATAAATTTTTGTCGAATGAGACGTCTCATCCCGTACGGGATGTGAGCCCGAGACCCATGGTACAGAAGGCTAGCAATTTATCTTTTTTATTTATAATAGTCAACATTTTATCAAAGTAAATAATTTGACAATTTATTGTCCTAGGGAAGGGAGCGAGACGTCAACAATAAGAAGAAATAAAAAAAAAAAAAATTATTTTACCTTAACCATAGTCATAAACAGAGCCGGAACTAGATTTTTTTAGGGGGGCAAAATTTAATTTGCCGCCCCCTCCTTAAAATTTTCCCTGATCTCAAAAATTTTTCTGCGAAAAAATTTGTTCCTTTTTTCGCGGAACCAAATTTTCCCGTCCGAAAAAATATTTTAACTTTTTTTTAGAGACGCTAAATTTTTGCCGCCCGCGGAACCAAAATTTTTTTTCGTGGGCCGCCCGCGGAACATTTCCTCTTGCACGGAACCAGAATTTTTTCCCGTCCGAAAAAATGTTTTAACTTTTTTTTAGAGACGCTAAATTTTTGCCACCCGCGTAATCAAAAATTTTTATCTTTCTTTAATTACCGCCCCCCTGATATCTGCCGCCTGAGGCACGTGCACCCACTGCCCCCCCCCTAGGTCCGGCCCTGGTCATAAAAAGTAGGAGTTTCGGTAATTATTATTGTTTTGCCCTCGTATAATTTTTCTGAAAACTTTATAACAAAACATCTCGAAGGCCAATTTCTATAAGGGTAAAAAAAAAAAAAAAATATCGAAAAGTAAATAATGTAGAAAAATGTTTCTGGTCTCAGAAGTCAGTGGCCCCTCCAAATGAAATGAACTTCCATGGCTGTTTGCAAACCCACTACCTCATTCTGTACTTGTTATAAATACAAATCAAATTTTTAAATAGTAATTTTTATAATTTTATATTAAAAATTAAATAAAATTTAATTCCCAAAAAAATATTTTTCTCAAATCTCGGAGGGGGTATTACCCCCTTTACCCCCCCCCTTGTATCCGCCCATGAGAGATAATAATTCTATTTTGGCTAGTTTCAAATTTAAAATATATTTATTAATTTTTTATTAAGTATAAAATTAGATTTGAAGAGATTTTTTTTTTTCAATGGATTGGTGCAATAAAAATTAATTTCTTGGAATGGAAGATTTATTGCATTTATTTTCGACCAAGATATTAAAATATATTTTTAGGACTGAAGATGGTGGATGATTCCCACCGAAACTGCTTGCTAGCGCAGTATCCAGCTCTACAATAAAGCGAATAATAATAAAAATATCTCTTTTGATTGTTAAAATCTGACCTATAATAGCTTGGTCGAAAATAAATGCAATAAATCTTCCATTCCAAGAAAGATTTTTTTTAAACACTCACACACACATTCACAGTCTTTTCGGCAACTCAGGTCATATACAACTTTATACGATAACGGTTATTATGAAATTAAATATATTAGGGCCAGGCATTCTTATTCAAGAGGTTTTAAGAGATATAGTGGCTGTTGTATTTAACCAATGCCCGTTCCTTTTTGTCTATTGTTAAATATAAAATTATTTATGTGAAGTTAAAATTATAACAAGTTAATTAATATACATACCCAAATTTCGAACAAGACTGAAATTAATATTCTTCTTACACCTTATAATCTTCTTTATTGTTAACTTGCTATTATTAATACCTATATCTATAGATTTTCACTAATTTTTAATAATAATACGTTCCACTCTAATTAATAAACTAACAAAGAGAGTGCGTTCACAAATTTCAACAATTAAAGTTTAACTAAAAATAGCCTCGAGTGACACACACACAAAAAAAAAATTTAGTGAAAAAAATCTTTCTTTAGTAAATTAAAAAAATTTCTAATATTACTATTATTACTATATATAATATAAAGTAATTTAATTATAAATAAAAAATAAAAATAATTTTATTATATTTATTATTAATATTATATTTTAAGCATTCATGTTGGCACCATGATATCAGCCGGGTTATATAAAATAAAATAATCTTTTTATTATATTTATAAAAATAAGAATTTTTTTATATATTTATAAATGTATACATTATTTAATTTAAAATAATTAATTTATATATATTTTCTATTTTAACTTATTATTATTTTTTTAAGGGTTTTCTTAAAAATTGAATATTTTGACTAGTCTTAAAATGTATATCTTAGATTTTAATTTGAAATAAGGAAAAAGTTTAGCTTATG
This sequence comes from Euborellia annulipes, assembly GCA_023213315.1. Classification (NCBI taxonomy): domain Eukaryota; kingdom Metazoa; phylum Arthropoda; class Insecta; order Dermaptera; family Anisolabididae; genus Euborellia; species Euborellia annulipes. The sequence goes on along the minus strand of JAKCPI010028159.1, from coordinate 9,892 downwards.
AAACTCTGCAAACTCTTCTCTTTGACTTCAACATGCCTCCTCTTTAAACATCAATCATGGATTTTCAAACTTAATTTTCATCAGAAAAATTTATAATTACACATTACAACTAGAAGACTTTTATTCGGTTTCCAGAGATAGAAAAATAATTTTGTTATTAATTGAATAGCCATTTTTAATTAATTAAACAAGGTATGTTTTAATATATGTTGTAATATAACCTAAAAATTGCTACTTTTTTTTAAGCCTAATGCATTTGTCTAAATTCTTTAGCATGAAAATTTTAATTTATTAGTTTATCTATGTATATTTCACTTATAAAAACTTGTTTGTCATTGCAGCTTTTTAAAATTTCCTATCAGATAAAAAATGTTTACAAAGACCGGAGGTCAGAGAAAATAAAATTGATGCTTTTTTTTTTTAATTTTAAAAAGAATCAGGATATATTGGGGATGAAAAGCTTATCTTTGAACATAAACATAATAATAATCATTACACCATATTATTTTATAAACTTGCTTTATTGCTACATTAACCCGTTATATAATTATTATATTATTTAATTAATATATTGACTATTTTTTTACTTGCATTAATTTGTTTAAATGCTGATCTGTACTCATTTTCGGACCTTAAGTACAATTTTACTAAACTCACATAGATTAAATTTAAAGATTGCGGTGTGGGTTTTAAACTGAAATTGTATTTATATGTGGGGTTTCACGGGGGTATAAGAGTAAAAACAACAAATGTAGATTATACTCGATATATTTCGGGTTATCGAGTAGATATCGAGGAATATATACAGTATATAATATCTAGGAGAGAATATAATCTACATTTGTTGTTTTTACTTCTATATCCCAGTAAAACCCCACACCTCACTCACCTAGAATTTATAATTCAAGTGATCTTTGTGAATAAGAGTCGATCTTAAGATGGTGAGAGACAAAACTCCAAAATTATTCTTGTTTACTAAAAGCTTTTGTTACTGCTATCATCCTACTTGATTTATATAGGACTGTGCTTTTTTCAGATGGAGGAATACGCCCGAGAACCGTGTCCATGGCGCATCGTTGATGATTGTGGAGGTGCATTCACAATGGGCTGCATTGGCGGAGCCGTGTTCCAAAGTATCAAAGGTTTTCGTAATGCTCCGAGTGGCTTTAACCGACGTCTTCTTGGCAGTTTGGCTGCAATCAAGCAACGTTCGCCATTAATTGCCGGTAATTTCGCTGTATGGGGAGGCATGTTTTCTACAATTGATTGCACATTAGTGCATTTCCGTAAAAAGGAAGATCCATGGAATTCGATAATCAGTGGGGCTGCGACTGGTGGAATTTTAGCTGCACGAAACGGAGTCCCGGCTATGGCAGGCAGTGCAATCATTGGAGGCGTTCTTTTGGCTTTAATCGAAGGTGTAGGCATCTTATTTACTAGAATTTCTGCGGAGCAATTTAAACCAATGTCCCCAACGATGGAGGACCCATCACATATAGGTGCTGCTCCCAGTGGTTTGGGCCAACAGCCTACATATCAATGAAAGATCCCCCCTAGTGACAATTCTTTCTGACTTTATTTCTTTGCCATAGAAACTAAATTGATTATGTAAATTCCTTGTTATCATTTTGAATTTTAATGTGTAATTATTCATAATAAAATGTATATGTAAATATGAATAATTATAATAAAATGAAAAATTGTTAACACATTAAAAAAATGTTAATAAATGAATAAATGTTTCATTTCATTATCATTTTTATAAATTTTAATAATTTAGAAATAGAAATCGTTTCTTTTTTTAAATCTTAGCACAAAAAGTAGACATAAATGAAATACTTAGGCTGACAAGTTTTATTTCATATGTATATATGGAGGCTATTCAAACTAGAATGAGACCGTTCACTTAATATTTTATTAATTACCATTTTGCAAAGTTTACATCATTTTCAAAGTAGAGTGTGTTTCTAAAGAAATGTTAATATTCATAAATTTCTTTCTTATGTGATTACTTTATTGGATTACTTTCTTAATCTCGATATGTTTTGTTGGATTTTCAATTAAAAATTCTGTTTTTATAAAAGAATTTCCAAAAAGGCTACCTGTTTGTTAATTCTGCCTTCGAATTCACAGCAACAACTTGCTTTAAATGAAAAGAGAAAAAAATATATCACATTTTAATTTTTATACTACATTTTTTTACCCACCTTTTCTCTGGTTTTGAACTTGCCCTAAACAGAGAAAATGTATGAAATTACGAATACAGTTAAATCTAGTATTTTCCATTTGAAATATAAAAAAAGTAAAGTATTTTAAAACTGAGGTTTAAAAAAAAAAGCTTAAAAAAGGACTAATTGTTCTGCCAAAGATATAAACCTAACAACTATGAGAAAGAGAAGTCTTATAATCAAGGCAGTGAATAATAATGTAAAAATATCTTTACAGCGCCCACAACGGGTCCTGGTTCTGCGTGTGAGATCCCAAAAGCAAAAAAAAAATCTTATTTTTGAGAAAATAGAAAATATGCTATTAAAATAATTTTATGTAAAAAGGTCTTGAAATATGTAAAATATGCAAATTTTTTAATCTCATTTCCCTGGATTGGATATATGCAGATCCAAGAGATTAGATCTGACAATTTTAGGGCTCGGGCGCAGATAGTGCTAACCCACAAATATAAAGTTCTGAGATATTTCAATTTTAAACTTTGAAAACAATATACACAAGGAAGTTTGTTTGTTTGCTACTATCAGAGCATTCTAATGGCAATATAAGGCTGAGAAACAAATTGTACAACTAGTACAGCCCTTTGCTCAATTGATGGAAAGTCGGGTTTGTCATAATTGTGGATTAGCACCACAGATCAAACACAATCAAGATTAGCACTATCTGCAGCTGACCCCTTCTATTAATTTATGTAGAATATGCATTTGCATAAAATCACTGCCTTGCTTAAAACTCTTTAAAAATAACCCTAGAGGAAGTTTTTAAGTTAAAAGGTGTTAAAAGTAGTCAAAATATTCTAGTTGAGTTTTAATTATTATTTTTTTATATATTTCCTATTATTCCTCCAAATATATAAATTTTCATTAACATCTTATTATGAATCTCGGTAGTTTTAATAGAAATTAAAGTCTTTTATTTTTGAAAAAAAAAAATGTTGTCATTTATAAAACAATTTCCTCAAATCCCATATTTTGTTAAAAATTAAAAAACTGGTAAAATTTTAAGGGGTTTCAGGAGGGCAAATTGAATCTTTAGTACGAAACTACTGAGGCAGCTTTTTTTTTTTATTTACGATTAATTAAAAAATATTTTTTTTATATATATAGAAATTGCAAAAAACTATTATGACAATTTTAATTTTTTTTTAATCTAAAAATGTTAAAATCATTAATATGCAACATATAATAATTAAATAAAGTGGTGACTAAGTTAAAAATATATTTCGTATTTATTTAAAAATTAACGGCCAAATAGTTCAGCACTCTTTTAAAAGATGGCAGGCTTGTCTAACATTCGGCATTATCAGATCACTTATAAGCCTATATTTTTATACTGTTATAAATGATATATAATTATATTTATAAACTATTCATTACAGGGCTGGAACTAGGAGGTGCAAAATTTAATTTGCCGCCCCCTCCTTAAAATTTTCTGTACAAAATTCATATCATTTTACCTTTTTTTTTTTTTAGTAAATCTTTCTTTAATTGCCGCCCCCTGATATCTGCCGCCCGGGGCAAATGCACCCACTGCCCCCCCCCCACCCCTAGATCCGGCCCTGATTCATTATTAAAAGATAAACGAAAATCAAACAAATATATGAGATTAAATATAGCCCTACCATCCTGCCATCTGTTGGGATTTTTGGCTAAATTATTAAGACCTCTAACGCCATTTTATCGGCAAAAACTTGCGAACAGCTTTGCCTCCTAAAGAGCCTTAAAATGCGCTCTCAACTTAAAATCATTAATCTGCAACCTATAATAATCATTCTGTGGGTCCTGAATTTAAAAGGTTTGAGATATATCCACAGGAATACTTATTTATTGATATAATATAAGAATAAATAAAAAGACACCGAGAATTGTTAAATTTTCTTTTTTAATTTAAAAAGATGAATGTGTTTTAAAACATTATGTATAGGGAAGAAGATGAAGAGGTTTCCACCTCTATTTAATTAAACACGGTTAATCAAATATCGTGGTTTTGTTATCATTTAATTTCTAATATAATCGCTCCATTATCAATCAATTGTAGCAAGAAATTTGTATAATAGAGTTAACTTTACTATTTAGTTTGAATATGAATTATTTGTTTCATTATGGTGTTCAAAGTTTTATCAGTGGTCACAAATTAGGCAGTTGTATTTTATTTTATAGTAAAAAAAATTTTTCTAATTATCAAATAAATAATAATCTTTGAAAAGTTGTATCTATTTCGAAAAAATGAATTATTAATTGGTGACCACTGGATTTTTTTTTTATGTATTAGTGTATATCAACTATAGCTAGATATTTTTATATAAATGCGAGGACATTAATAATTTTCATAAATTATCAACACGGAAATGCATGAATTTTTTTTTTTCACAAATTTTGGACAAAATACTTTTTTGTTTTATATATGTATATATATGTTGCGCCCAAAATGAGAAATTGTCGAATTTGTGAAGTCAGCAAAATTCCATCTAATTGTTTTTAAATAAATATATTTATATATATATACATATACAAACTTATCCAATCATAATTACAGTAATATTTTTTTTTTTCTACATATTCTGGTGATTTTAATAAAAAAATCCATTTGGTCGATATTGGAGAAGTATTTCTGTTTTGTTTTTGATCAAAAATAGAAAAGCAGAGGATTTTTATGTGAACTTACTATATCAAATACATAATGGTTTTCTATTTCCGGCATTTTCCAATTATAATTCGAACTTACAAAATTTGGAACAGCGGTTTTCAACCTTATTTAGACTTGCCAGTAAGCAGATTTATTTTAATAATTGAAAATACTATAGCTTTGGTATTATGCCAAGGTAAGAAGGAATATTTCCAAGAGCAACCAACTTTTATTTCATTTAAAATAAATAAATAAAATTTGCTCATTCTTTTGGAAATATTCCTTCTTATGTTCCGCCGACCCCGCACCGCGGGATTAATAATGACGAGGACAGAAGAAGATGTTTGGCAGATTTATTTCGTTACTGAGTTAGAAATTTTACATGATTTCAGTGTATGGATCGTATTATCTTTGATACTATTTAAGCGTTAGGGAAATATAATTTATAACAATTGGATTCATTTAAAACAAAATCTTGCCGCTTGGTGAAAAACACTGATTTAGAATATATATATTAAATATTATAAATAAAATCAGCCCAACAAACTCAGCTATTCAAAAAACAAGAAAAATTGAAATTTTTCCAATCTTGCTTGTATTGTCCGTTTATTTGTTTGTAAGCACATCAGTTCTCCGAAAACGGCTCTAATGATTTTTTTCAAATTTTAAATATAAACTATGTTCGGGATCAATATCAAATTGCGCTAGGTATTCGACTACTAGTACTTTAGTGATGTACTTATTTAGTTTTTTCTACTTTTCTCGAAATTCGTTTTATCGATTTCTTTCAAATTTTAAATATTTCCTTTTTGCGGTATAAAAAACAAATTGCCTTAGAGCTCATCTTTGGGGAATCTCGAGTACTAGTACTTTACTGATGTACAGTGAGGGACAATATTAAGTCCCACCCATGCGTTTTCTAATTGTGATTATTTCATTGTTTTTTTAAATATTATATATATTTTAATGGAAACTTTCATGGTTCAAGCCTAGAAAATTTCGAATAAAGATTTTAATTTTTTTTTATAAAAACAATGAAATAATCACAAGTAGAAAACGCATGGGTGGGACTTAATATTGTCCCTCACTGTACTTGTTTAGTTTTGCCCATTTTTCTCGGAATTTCCTTTGACGATTTCTTTTAAATTTTAAATATATAGTCTACTATTTCAGGTAAAGTACGCTAGATCTTGCCTTTGGGAGAATTCGAGTTCTAGTACTTTACTGATGTACTTTTTTCCAATTTTCCTTTTAAAAAAAATACCCCAAGCTCTAGCTCGGTCATCTCTGAACTTCTCCTAATTTGTCAACATTTTTTTTCATAGAATACTAAATTCTAAACGGACATCTCATGTACCGTCATAAAAAATATAAGATTTGTGGAAATGTTGGGAGAAAATTTTGCCTTTCAACTGACGAATTATCCATACAAATGATATATCAATCAATTGTTGATATTATCGCTAACTTATATAAAAATTTAAAAACATTTTTCTTTTTTGCGCGAGGCCCAACTAGCCTAGTTGTGAATCGAGAGCGAGCAGCTGATAAATTGTCAGGTGGAAAATTTTTTAACCATTGTATATGTTTTTAACTTTTTATATTAGCTCAACAATATTTGATTATTATTGTATCGATTGTTGGCCTTTTTCTTTCCTAACAAAAAAATCTCAAATTTCAAGGCTTATGATGGCACGTGAGATGCGAGAATTTTCTATTCTTCTTGGGAAAACAAGGAATTGGGCTAATTTCAATTTTCCTTGTTTTGTATATATATATATATATATATTTTATTACATTAATCTTAGGCATTAATTATTTATATAGGAGGGGCTAACTAGCTACTTTCTGGCAATTAAGGCTAAATACACATGAGCGCCCAAATAAGAAGCTCTGAGCTCTAACGAAATATATATATATAGATAATAAACAGAAAAAACTTGTTCTAGTGAAGTTAATTAATTTGTCTCAGGGCTCATATGCAATGGATCTTCATCGGTTCATTTGTAATAGTAAACATAACGAAAAATTTTTAAAAATAAATTTTAATTTCGATTAAGATCAAAAACCAAACTGAAAACTTTCGTTATAAATTGATTAATTAACCAGAATACTTATTTTTTATTATATAGAATTTCTTAAAATTTTGATTGAATAAGATATATATTAAAATTCAATATGTCTAATTATTATTAATAACTATTATTTTTATAAAAGAGGTAACATATTGTAGATTTCATAAACTCAACAATTTCATCCAATCTAGTATAACATATATATTAAGATATATATATTTATAATATATACATATATGTATATATGTGACCACTTAGAAAAAATAAGAAAACAGTTTATGCTTTTTGGAAGATTATTATTTTTTTTTTTAAATTTCTCACTTCCAAAATGAACAAATGTACATTAGTGATATTTGAATTTATTTTTTTCTACTTCGTAGAGACTTGGGGGGTGGAGCACAGCCCATAAATTCATACCCAACCGCACAATTATTGTCTCTTATATATAAATCTGGAATTTCTTCATTGTTATATATCGAGTGTCTCGAATTAAGAGAGACACTTCACGTTCGATATATAAGAAGGAAGGAAGCCTTCATCGTCGAGGGCCGATAAGATCCATCCCCATAGTCGCCTGTTGACGGCGATGACAAGGGCGAGGGGCGCAGCTCGGCGGCGTCACCCCGGGGACCGCGAGGCAAGGACCTCGGGGCGCTATTTATCCTCCTCACCCAAGCCAAAGCCGTCTCGCAATATAAAAGGTTTTTGTGCTTCGAGCTTTTTTTTTTTTAATTAGAAGAACGCCCCCACAAGCCATAGCTACTTGAAATTAACAAATGCTAAATGTACAAGAGATTTTTCTTTCTTTTAATAAGGCTTTGACAAACTATCTAATAAATATATTTAAATCTATTCAAGTAACTACACTCATGGGGATTATTTAATTAAATTACCATCTTTGTACAATAATCCAGACAGCTTGGAATTTTGCATCAATATTGCAAATTTTGCATATATTGACGATATTGCAGCAATTTTGGATATATTGCAAATGTTGGATATATTGCCATAATGCAAATCATGCATATGTTGCCAATATTGCAGCAATGTTGGAAATCTTTCATATATTGCCAATATTGCAGCAATGTTGGATATATTGCCATATTGCAAATCTTGCATATATTGCCAATATTGCAGCAATGTTGGATATATTGCAAATCATGCATATGTTGCCAATATTGCAGTAATGTTGGAAATCTTGCATATATTTCCAATATTGCAAATCTTGTAAAATATTGACAATATTGCAGCGGCAATATTCCAAACTAACCTTACAGAGAATATTGCAGCAACATTGCTCCAATATTCCTATGTCTGCCTCTTTGTAACATGCAGGAATATTACGGCAATATTGCTGTTTGAGGTGCAAAATTGCAGCAATGTCGCTTCAATTTTGTAAAGATAGGCAACATAGCTGCAATATTCCAAGCTGTCTGGGAAGAATAAATGTATAACACACATGAAAATAACGGAATAATCGAGTCCCACAGGCAGAAAACACTCTTTATAATGAGTATTATATACATTATGTATGTATAATTATCAATTAGTGTAGTAATACTCTAAGAATTTGCATTCTACAAATGGGTACATTGAAATTTTCAAATGCTACATTACTATGAACTCTATATATCATGAAAGAAAGAGTTTGAGCCCTGAGGTTGGGCTGCGCAAGCACCCTCACCAAAAAGTCGTGGTCACCGAATCGTAGGCCACCGAAATAGAGACACAAACAAGAGGGAAGGGAAGCCCAAGCCACCGTCATCCTCCTCACCAAGGCTCGCCATCGTTGGAATAAAGATATTAGGCCAAAATGGTGGAGCAAAGCCTATTCTGGATGATGAAGATGCTTGCGAAGGCGAAAAAGGCGGGGTGCGTGCGCCACCCTTAAAGGGCGCCGTTCAGAGAGAAATCGTTCAAAATACACCGAGAGAAGGCCAAGAAAAAACTGCACACATTTTTTTAAATGTGTTTTTTTTTTTTTTTAGTAATATTATTTATTACAATATCTGTTTTAAGATATACACACAACTACTTAAAGATGAATAATTGATCTCGTATCTTTCTGTACATGTCTGTTTTTATTTTATTTTTTTTTTTTATTTTTTTTTTAATTTTTCTTTTAAATATCTATATATATATATATATATAATATTAACATTCACATTACACAGTTTCTCTATAATCTTATATTCATTAACAAAAAAAAATTACCATAAACTCTGCAACTATATATCACGTGTGAAAAAACTCATTGGTATCTTTTTTATTGCTACTGCAAAATGGAACATGGAGGCTTAAGATCGTCATCTCCCGTTAAATGTGTAGATGTGTATGATAAAAACAAATCAATAATAATTAACGATCTCTACATCACTAAGGAAAGAAGGAGAGGATTTTAAAAAGAGTGAATTTTTTTTTTTCTTAATAGCAAGTAGAATAGATAGCTGGATTACAAGGAAGGTGTCTTGAAGACTTGGCAAAGAAACGGAGGAGATTTGAAGTACGGCGTTAATCGTCATGAAAGGAGATGCTGTAGCCTGCATGTGATGTAGCGACGACGACGAGCAATCGTCTAGGCTCTTGGCTAACTGAAAATAAGAGAATAATTCAACTTGGATACATTCTTTAATTAAACAAATTTAGTTTTGTTTCTCAAGCTCTCTTTTCTTAAACTTTTTGGATAAAGATAAGTTTATTTGTTATTTCTGGTTGCAACTGTTTGTTCGAATTAGAAAGGTTTATTTTTGGTTCTTTTATCCTTAAACTAGTCAAACAATCCCTTAACTAAGGAATTATTAATGATTAGATAGTTTCACAGCAAGAACAATTATCAGGATTACCAGAACTATAACCACGCAGATTATGATCAGGATCTTTTCTGTGAACAGAGAAAAAAATAAAATAATAAAAGGAAAAAAAATAATAGGGAAAATAAAAAAATAAAAACTTTTTAAAATTGAGTA
>JAKCPI010028158.1:0-19006 GCA_023213315.1 Euborellia annulipes | reverse complement strand
TTTTTTAATAGGAATATTTTTACGTACATTATTGAAGAGTATTGGCAATTTCTTCTACCAATCTTGCCTCATCAGAATCCGCTTTTAGAAACCGATCCATACATAGACAATTCCGCAAGGTTTCTTCTTGATTTGCTAAGGGGCACTTTCAAAATATAGCTAAAACAAAAAAGAAAAAATTTTTATTAGTAGATGAGATGTTATGGGGGGTTACAGGGTTGAGGAGTAATCAGTATTTTAACTACAAAAAATAATAATTCTTCTTTATAATTCTTCTGGATTCAATTGAAGATTTTAAGTCGGTATCTGCATATTGCTCTGCCAACATCCCCGCCCTTATTGGGGCCCAAATGCTTGCATGTCACGCAAGTCAAAAACTCACAATAATCTTGCTAATATTCGTATCCATTTTATTTTGAAAAATATAAAACAAAAAAAAAAAAATAAATAAATATTACCAAAATTGGGAATTAAGAGCTGATGCGTCAGGTTTGATTTGAATAAGTCGTGTACACAATGCACTTCCATTCGATCGCAAATGATAAAATTCGACAGGAGGCGGAGCATCAGGTGGTAAAATTTCTTTCCGTTTTCCTTGATGAATCACAAAATGTCTCTTAAAATGAGCCATAAATTTCAGATTTTCTTGTTGTTGGTGCGTTCTCACTACTTCTAATTTTTCACCAAATAGAGATTTAAATGTTTTTGGAAGACTAAAAAAATAATTGTTGATTAAAAATTTCAATTTTAGAATCTTTTTAATGACAAGAGATATGAACCTGAACGTAAAATTTAGCCAGCCCATATTAGAAGCATCGCGCCCCCTGCCAGAAATAAACTACATATTGGAAATCATCTTCTGGAGGATCTCCTTCAGTTTCATTGTCTCCAGGAGAATCTTCTGGGGAATCGGCAGGAACCCAGTAACGACAAAAGGAAAACGTAACAATCTTGACTATAAAAATGACCTAAAAGAGAATCAATGGGTTACATTCTTAACACACTTAACAATCTAATCTCTAAGCAAAAACGTAAGCTGAAATCAGCGTTAATTCATTTTAACAGCTCCTTGCCTCAAATTGCTATTCTGCAAGCAAAACAAAGCGTTAACATTTAGTCAATAGTGTTAAAAATTAATGTCATGTCTAGGTAGTAAATGTTAGTAAAGCGCATGCGCGAGAGAATATCGAGGGATGTAAAAACACGAACAAGCAAAAAATGTAGCTATCTTCATAAGGATCGTCAACACCTGATGCTAAAAAGTAAAATGTTAACGTCGCTGTTTAAACTTGGTTTAGAGAATAAAGATTTTTTTATTTAATCTCCTGGCTGCAAAGTTCCTTTCGGATCCTGTTTAAATCTCCTCAGTCATGACATTATAATGTTTAATTTTAATGACTGTTTGACCTATGGATTTTTGTTTTTTAAACACACACTTTTTTCCCATTCCAACTCACATTCACACACACATACACACAGTCTTTTCGGCAACTTAGGCCACATAAGACTATGAATATATATGTATATTGGTCTAGTATGGTAGTATCTAGTACGGGAGAATGGAGAAGACGGTACAACAGAGAGCTAGAGGAACTATACGGAGAGGCTAATATTGTGGGGATTATGAAGAGCAGGCGTCTACAATGGCTTGGTCACGTGGCGCGCATGGACAACTCGCGTTGGCCAAGAGTGGCATTCGACTTCAAACCAGTGGGGGAGAAGACCTCTGGGACGACCGAGGATGAGATGGATGGATGGAGTCAGGAACGATCTGGCTGCGATCGGAGAAATGGGAAAACTGGAGAGATAAAACAAAGGATCGTTCCCTCTGGAGGCAGATTTGTCCATCATCGCGCGGTCCTTTGGGCCTATTCGCGTAAAGTAAAGTAAGTAAGTGTATATTGGGGTCCAAGCATTCTTATTTAAGCCATTTGGTATCCAAATGGCTTAAATCAAATCATCGGACTGCCTGGGATCTCAACCCTCGACTCTTGGTATACAAGGCAGGCGCGCTATCAACTACACCAAGCCCGAGGGCAGACCTGTTGATTATTTAAAATTTAAAATCATACCAAGTTCCTCTGGAGGAAGACGAACAAATTTTCGTCCTTCAAGCACAAAGGAATCCATAGTATCCAAATCATCATTCCATTCATCCATTAATTGCTGGGCCTCTAAAGCAGACATGGGTGGTTGACGGGGCGTGAAGAGAGCTGCAAGCTCAGCTTTGGTTTCTCTCTGTTTTGCCCATTTGACTAGATCTGCTCCTGTTCTTTGCACTGATTCAGCGGTTCTTGTGAAGTCTACAGCAATCACTTCATCCCAGCCAGTAAATTTAGATTTAAATATCTATAAGAAAATATTTTACATTTATTTTTAAAATTTTAATTTAGAAAACCTAAAGTATATATAATACCTGTGTTTCAGTGCCTTCTTGAACTCGAGTTACAAGAGCATATTCAGGTCGCGCGATCATTGTAAAAAGTTCTTGCGAAAGTTTCATAGCGGCTGCGCGCACAAGTCTTGTCGATTTTTTTGCCAAACCTTAAAATACAGCATTTTTATAATAATTTACAAATTTGATTTATTTTTTTTTTCTAATTCAAAGGATTTACCAAACGAATACATCAAGAAAACAATCAAGAATATACACATTTCGATTATTAAGCAGTGTATTTATAAGGCGGCAATGTGGAACTTCTACTTGGGGTAGTTCTAAATAACCCATTCCAAGTCCCACTTGATATAGACGTGGCTCAACTGGAGCATAATTTTCATCAACATGTTCCTGTAAATCTTTTTAATATTAATATTTAAACATATTCTTATAATTTTTATCGCTTACCCTGATAGTGTCTGGTGGGAGTCCATCTTCATTCCCAAGAGCTTTCCAAAAATCGGTAGATTCATCATTAGGCATTTCAGTTATAATTTCAGCTTTATTCTTTCTTTCATTTTTATTAACCTTTTCTGCCAAAAGTCTAGCTTTTGATTTAAAAGTATTTTTAGATTTTTTTCCATACCAAATATAAATTTTAAGTCCTTGATCCAAAACAAAAACGTATCTGGAAAATGAAAAAAGAATTGATATTGATATATTAGAAAATATATATATACGAGGGTCATTCCAAAAAGTCAGGGCAACTATTTTTACTTTCTCTTACCCTATTTATTTTCTAAATAACCGCATTTGCGGTTATTGCACTATATACATTTGAAAATATTTGCTCAGGGGCCCACATCTTGTGGGTACGTGGATGGCGACCACGAGCTGCCCTAGCTGGGACTGGCAGTACTTCTGTTCTTCGAATGTCAGTCTCTTCTCTTCTATATTTTCAACAGGCATCAGACCGTGCGACGGGCCGGCCTGTTCTATTCCTTCACCGTCGCAAAAACCCCCATCCCATCCGCCGACCCTGTACCGCGGGATTAAGGCGAAGAAAGAAGAAGAAGATACATTTGAAAATATGGTTTTTACAATACGAGATATGACCATCAGATGACGTCTGAGTGCATTAGTTTCTAGTAGACAACACATGCAAAAGTCAGTATCCTAAAAACTGTGCTCCGAGATAGATGTAGCTATCATTAAACAGTGAGCATATGTGGTAATATCTCCTCTGATCTCAGCCGTGCGACTTTGATCTCATTCCAAAAATGAAAACGCTGCAGCGTGGGAACAGGGAGGACATCCTAACAGCGCATCGAAGGGAGGTGGCGCATAAATGCACACATCACACCAGCTGATGGTCAGCAGCTTCTCCATTGTTGGCAAAGATGTGTGTACGCCCCAGGGGATTATTTTGAAGACAGTTAAAAATACTGTTTTTTATTTATGCATTTTTCAACGTCCCTTACCCAAACGCCTTTTACCCGGATTCCAATTTAGTACCACCATTGTAAAGATTATTTAAGCACTTTCAATCATATATCCTGAATTTTGTTACCGGCAGCTTTATTGGCTGATAAAAAATAGTTGCCATTACTTCCCCCATATAATAATATTACCTGGGATCAAGAGATTCTGAAGAAACTAAAACTGGTTCCAGATGAATTGATGATGTTCCAGCAGCAAGAACTCGATATAAACGAGTAACATAGGTCTACAAGTAAAAAAAAAAGTCAACATTATATAGCCTATATATATAATAAAGATATTATATTGTTTTTACAAACTTCTTTTCTAAAAGAATCTGACCTCATTCTATAATTATTGGCAGTAGTTGAAGGATATTAAATAAGCGTTAAATGAGATATAAATTTACCAGGTCTTCAACGGTGAAAAATCCACTAGAAGTTCGTCCCCCTTCTATATATGTTATTTCAGTGTCAAAAAGAGCAATAAACTCATCGGACTCATCTGCCTGTTCCTCTCGGATTGTTCGACATTGAGCTCCAAGATAATTTCTTAAATTAACAGCATGGATAGCCGCACAGGCTCGTTTATCTAACTGCAAAACCAAATAAGAAATTTAAATTTAAATAAATAAATTATTAAATAAAAAATTCTTACAGTCGCTTTTTCACCAATCCAAAAATAAATTTGCCAAGTAAGAGAGCCCATATCATCCAAACTTGTTTTTAGGACAATATAGCAATCGCCTTCATAAAATTTTCCATGAACTGCTTCTCCTATAAGGTTTGGTAAGAAATTTTCAATTTCCCAAACAGTCAATCCAGGCACTTGTCCAGCAACTTCATCAAAAAATTCAGAATAATCAAGAGGCGGCTTTTCTAAAGATTCATCCCATCTCTTTGGCCTGAAAATTTGTTTTAATTTTAATAAAATTTTTATTTATATATTTTAATATATGAGTTGTCTTTTCATACTTTAAAGATTCAGCTTTGACTTCTTCTAATGTTTTTTGCTTGTTTTTCTCTTTAGCTATATCTTTCATTCCCTAAAAAATAATTTCAATATAACAACATTTATAACATTAAAAAAGTGAAAATTAATATTTGCCTTTAAAATCTTTGCCTGGTCTTGATCCGCTTCTTCTTGATCTCTTCTTCCTCTCCTTAACCGCATTTTTCTTGCGATCGGATCTTTAGTACCTGGGGATTTAAAATTATTTTTTAATTAAAATTATAATGAACCCTTCTTCCGCTGATTAATCTCTATTTAACTAACTAAAGCACAGATGAAAAAATGCACTTACTGCTTGAAGGGGTTGGAACAGGAACATTAGCTCCTGCCAAACGAAGTTGATGTTGAAGAGAGAAATCTATATTGTAAAATTCGATTCCAGCCCCTCGTTGTGATTCTATTGGTTTAGGAGGCATCACTAAATCAGGATTATGTCGTAAATCGAGATCTTCAAGATCAGTCAATAAATGAATTGCATCTGGCAGAGTAATTAGACGATTTCCAGTTAAGATTAATTTTTTTAAGGAACCACAACTGAAATATAAAAAAATTAAAAATTTAGTAAAATTTCTCCACCAAAGAAAAATAAAAAACTATACATACCGACAAAGTCCCTCTGGAATCATCTCAAGATGATTATTCGCAGCTGAAAATATCTCTAGATTGCAAAGTTTTCCAATTCCAGAAGGAATACCTTCGAAATCCAATTCGTTATCATTGACATACAATCTGCGTAAGGAAGAAACTTTAGGTAAAGAAGCAGGAAGAGCTTTAAGTTTATTCCGACATAGATTTAGGGTTTCAAGATGTTGCCAACATTCTAAATTGAAAGAAAAATAAAAACCAAGATATTATTTGGAAGGAATAATAATAATAATAGAATCTGTACATACCAATGGCTAGTGGAATATCTGTCAGCTCGTTATCACTTAAATTTAATCGTGTAAGATTAGGAAGACAAAAAAGAGCATCTGGAACTTTTGGAAGACTATTTTGACTTAAATCCAAATCTTTTAGATTTGTGAGTGTTTCAAGATTTCCAGGGATATTGGATAAAGTTCGTTGAGTATTCCTCATATGCAACGTTTCTAAATTCATTAATGATGGTAATTGCCTTAAAAAGAAAAAGAAAATTAAGTAAACTTACTTAAAAAGACACAGGGCATGTATCAGTATTATTGGAGGAATACAATATTAATCAATAAAATAAACAAACCTTAATTGAAAATGACCTAAAGGATTATGATTGAGAATTAACGATTGAAGATTTGCAAGTCTCCTTGTTTGTGGTGGTAAAGTTTCAAGCTGATTACAACTCAAATCAAGAAAGAGCAGATCAGTCAAATGCATGAATAAAGTATTTGGAATTATTTCGATACTAAAAAGAAAATTAATTTTTAAAGTTATATATATATATATATATTCCGTATATTTTCTAAAAAGAAAACAAAAAATACATACTGATTGTTACTTAAATTAAGCACAAGTAGAGATCTCGCCCTTTCAAGCCCTTCTGGTACTTCTTTTAGATTATTCCTGCTTAAATCCAGAGTGGTTAGCTCCTCTAAACAAAATAGTTCAGCAGGAATTCCTGAACTCTTAATTTTATTATTTCTCATATTTAAACTTCTCAAACAAGAAAGTTCTGTCAATTCTCCAAATAATTTCTCCAAATTGTTGTATTTTAAAGAAAGATGTTCCTAAAAAATTAAAAAATCATCAATAATGGTAGCCAATTAATTAAGATCAATCAAATAAAACCAATTTGAGAAGTTTTCCCATTTCTTCTGGGATTTCTGTCAATTTTGTCCTATCCAATTTAAGCCATTGCACGCCGGTCATGTATTTGACAGCTTCAGGAAAATTATCATTCTGAAATAATCATATAATTTTAATTAAAAAAAAAACATATTTTAAAATAAATAAATAAAAATATACTTACACTGAAATTATTTCTTGAAAAGTCAACTCCCCTGACAAATGGTAAAACACCTGTATTGGCCATTTTTGTGGTTTTAAAGCATCAATACAAATATTTAACAATATAGGATCAAATATATATATCTTTAAATAGAAAATATTTTAATATAATTAATAATAAATATCTAATTGCTATCAGATTTCCTGATAGGATTTTTCCTAACCTAAAAAATAACGTCAAAGCGCACTTAGTGCTATCTGTCGACAACTTTCAGAAACTTATGTTCCCTCCTTTTATTCAAAAAAAAAAAAATCTGGACATATATTTAGTTCCCGATAGTACGGTACATTTGAGTTCAGATGAAAAATTTATAAGTATGGGAAAATATTTATATTTTGTTACCAACCATTTCTCCTATCTTTCCTATGAAGTTCAAGAGTAAATATTTAGATGAAGGAGAAAAGGGGAGCCTTCTCTCCTTTTCCTGACTTCGGTTATAGCCATCGGCATTCTTAGGGCGTCATAAAATCAGTCCACGCTAAACCACTCGAAGGAATAAATTAAGAGTTTTATTCACTCTTTAGGGGTTTGTTACGCCGTTACCTAAGCTCAGTGCCGTAACAAGGGTATGAAGCGCCTGTGGCAAGTGTCTAACTTGCGCCCCCCCCCCCCCATAATCCAGTGTTTCCTAACCTTTTTTTTGGCCAAGTTCCTGTATCATTAATCTGTGATAATACCCTGCTCATTTGCTCCTCCAGATTCGTTCTCCAACTCCAGCCAGCGTAATTGGTTAAAATTGTGGCCTTCATGCCAACATAAATAAAAAAAAGTTATTAAAAATTTGTCAAAATCCCCTAAACATAGGGGTTACCAAAATTTATATTCCACAAATCCTTTCTCTCGTTTAAATGACAGATAAATGAAATTATAAATTAGCATTAAAAATAAAAGGAAATTGATAATATGATTTAAAAAAAAAGTGCAGGAGGTGGATTTGAACTCGCGAAGTTTGGTTGCGTGAGATGGAAAAAAAATATAGATTGATTGAGGACGAATTAACCACTTGAGCCACACGTTACTTAATTTTTTTAGAGGAAAATAAGCCATATGAGAAACATGAAATAAAAGAAGTATTAAAAAAATTTTAATATTCGACATATGATATATCATTTTTCTTTACTTTTTACGCGGATTAATAATTTATAATTAAAAAATTCAAAAGAATGCATAGTTTTCAAATAATTCAATGCACAAACGTCAGATTGTTTATGCCTTGATGTAATTAAACCAAAAACTCTATCTAACATATAATACATGTCATTAATTCTTGAATTCCCCCTGATTCCAGAGAACTAAAGCCCTTTTAATTATATGATCTAATTTGGGAGTTATTGGCGATCTAAAGTTTCATTGAGATTGGTAAAGAAATAAATAAAATATTGACTATTTTGTAAATTGAGTTTTAGAATTTGGAATCTCACATTCAAGCCTAGAGCCGGTTCATAGATCGCTCTCTTTACCCATCCGGGATCCCGAATTCTAAAACTAAATTTACAAAATAGTCAATATTTTATTTATTTCTTCACCAATCTCAATGAAACTTTAGAAAAAAACTCATTTTTTAATTATAAATCTCTGGTAAAAATTTGGTTTTAATCAGACAATGCTAAATAAACTTTTTCGAAAATATAGAATTGAGTGTCTGTTGATGTCATTAAGGTCGAAAATAAGCTTAACTTTGATCGCCAATAACTCCCAAATTAGATCATATAATTAAAAGGGCTTTAGTTCTCTGGAATCAGGGGGAATTCAAGAATTAATGACATGTATTATATGTTAGATAGAGTTTTTGGTTTAATTACATCAAGGCATAAACAATCTGACGTTTGTGCATTGAATTATTTGAAAACTATGCATTCTTTTGAATTTTTTAATTATAAATTATTAATCCGCGTAAAAAGTAAAGAAAAATGATATATCATATGTCGAATATTAAAATTTTTTTAATACTTCTTTTATTTCATGTTTCTCATATGGCTTATTTTCCTCTAAAAAAATTAAGTAACGTGTGGCTCAAGTGGTTAATTCGTCCTCAATCAATCTATATTTTTTTTCCATCTCACGCAACCAAACTTCGCGAGTTCAAATCCACCTCCTGCACTTTTTTTTTAAATCATATTATCAATTTCCTTTTATTTTTAATGCTAATTTATAATTTCATTTATCTGTCATTTAAACGAGAGAAAGGATTTGTGGAATATAAATTTTGGTAACCCCTATGTTTAGGGGATTTTGACAAATTTTTAATAACTTTTTTTTATTTATGTTGGCATGAAGGCCACAATTTTAACCAATTACGCTGGCTGGAGTTGGAGAACGACTGACGTTTGCCCATTGAATTATTTGAAAACTAGGCATGCTATGGGAATTTTGATTATAAATTATTAATCTGCATAAAAAGTAATTAAAAATGATATATCATATGTGGAATATTAAAATCTTTTTAATACTTCTTTTATTTCATGTTTCATATATGGCTTATTTCTCCCTAAATAAATTTAAAAAATCTGGTGTGACTGGCGCACAGCACACAACTTTCTTTACCTTCGGTAATCGAAAGTTGTGTTCTGTGCTTGTCACACCAGATTTTTTGTGTCGACATGTATTTAGTTTCCGACAGTATGGTACATTCGATTTTCAAGATGTAAAATTTATAAGTATGGGAAAATGTTTATATTTTTTACCATGGCAACCATTTCTCCTATCTTTTCTATGGAGAACAAGAGTAAAGTGGTCTTCAGAAGATTTCAATCACAAAATGAGAATATACATTTGAAAGAGCACCTAAAAAATAATTGATTTTTGAATTTTAAAAAAAATCGTTGGAGCAAATTTTGAGAAAATCGAAAAAAACTGAAAAATTGCATCAGTAAGTACTAGTACTTTTTGGCCAATTTTGTTGAAAAGCTTCGTGTCACGTCCCATGGGGGTGCCTAACTTAAATATAAAATTTCAACCTCCTAGCTCTTTTCGTTCTTGAGATATTTTGTTCACAGACAGACACACAGACAGACAGACCATGTCGCGAAAACCATTTTTTTGGATTCAGGAGACCTCAAAACGTGAAGATCCATCAAAATCTCGACATCGAATTTTTGACAGAAACCAATACTTTCCCTCTCTATATATTAACATATATATAGAGGTAAGAAAGAAAAAGTGTGCCTCAACCGGTTATTAATTCGTCCTCAATCAAACTATATTTTTTTCCATTTTCACGTATACAAACTTCGTGAGTTCAAATCCACTTCCGGCACTTTTTTTTGTTTCAGTTACGGTTTCGGCCGAAACTAAGATTGAGGCCGAAATTCGGTTTCTGTCGGACCCTAATAAAAACCTCGTGCACCTCACAACTAGGTCGGTCCCCTTTGTTTTGCGCCCCAACCCAGTTGAGCCCGTGGCGGGCGCCTGTTTTGCCACGGGCCCTGCCTAAGCTAAACTCAAATAATATGCCCAATTTTATTAAGACAAAATACCTATTAGAAAAATAAAAATAATTTAAAATATTCCCTTTTTACTTTCTCTTACCCTATATATGAAATATATAGAGAGAGAAAGTATTGCGATCATGTCAAAAATTCGATGTCGAGATTTTGATGGATATACATGTTTTGAGGTCCCCTGAGTCCAAAAAAGTGGGTCCCGCAAATTGGTCTGTGTGTGTGTGTGTGTCTGTGTGTGTGGAACCATTTTTTTAGCATGAAGGAGTTGAGCTAGCGGATTGAAATTTTATATTTAACTTAGGTACCTTTGAAGAATCTCAAAATAAGCTTTTGAACAAAATCGGCCAAAAAGTACTAGTACTTTACTGATGTACTTTTTCAGTTTTTTTCGATTTTCTCAAAATTCCCTCCAAGGATTTTTTTTAAAATTCAAAAATCAATTATTTTTTAGATGCTCTTTAAAATGTATATTCTCATTTTGCCGTTGAAATCTTCTGAAGACCACTTTACTCTTGTTCTTCATAGGAAAGATAGAAATGGTTGCCATGGTAACGGAATTTAAATCTTTTTTCTTTTATTAGATTAAAAATCAATTATTATTTAAATTCCCATTTATTTTTTTATTTCTGTTTTAATTGTTTCAAAGAAAACATATATATATATCTCTCCCACTTGCAAACATTATCGTCTCTCTCTACTCTTTTAAATTCCCTTTCCACCTTATCTTCGCATAGAAACAATGTTAATTTCCTATAGGGATTTGTATGTTAATTTCGATTCAAAAGGGGGTCCCCTTTGGAACTTTTTACGCATTTAAAATTTTTTTTCCAATTCTTATGAAATTTTGTATTTATTTACGATTCTATATTGTGTATAAAATGTCCAAATATGAGATTAAAATTTTGAAAAATAACCATAGTTTATTTGAAGCAGTCAACATTTAAAATGCAAGTTTGAAACTAAGGTGCTATCGGAAACTAAATATATCTCGACACAAAAATCTGGTGTGACCAGCACAGTGCGCAACTTTCTCTTACCGAAGGGTAAGAGAAAGTTGTGTGCTGTGCGCCAGTCACACCAGATTTTTTGTGTTGTGTTCATTGGAATAATTTACCAGTCTATTTTTTTTAATTAAGCAAAATTTATTACTAAATTTAAAATGATAAAATTAGAGCGTATTCTTAGCCTCTATTCGACAGTTGTTTGTCTATTTGAATTTGTATTTTTCCCATTTCGTGTTGGTGTTCACATTTTTGGATGGGGAAGTTAATTTTTGCCAAGAGTTTTGATGCTCGTGCGCTATTTGTGGCACTGATGGGATCGCAGAGGATTCGTCTTATTATGTTGAGTTACTCGAATGTTTACAACGAGCACATTGCCGCAAAACTCAAACAGTTGAGTTGTCTCTTCTATTTTCAATCGATTCAATTGAGATTTACACCTAAAAGGCTCTCGAGTTTTTCTTTTTTTTTGCTATTTTCGGAAAATAAAAATAACTAATGAATAAATAAAGATGTTTTGCTCTCAATTTAGTTGAAATCTTGCCCATTTTTTGCGCGAGTTGTTTTAGTGTTGTTTAACAAGAAAGAACAAGTGAATTTTTTTTAAAGATGCCTTTAAGAAAGCGATTAACAAAAAAGGTAAAATAACTTCTTCTACTGATTAAATTTATCTATTTTAATTTATAATTCTTACATATCTTATAAACGGTCTCTGTCCATTAAAAAAAATATTTGATAAAAATATGATCTAAAAAAAATATACGAATTTTATTCTTAGTTATTCTGCATATCACACCCGATTTTTTAAAAATCTGTGTCCAAGAAGCAATAGCCGTACTACTAATCACTTTCTCTTTTTCTTACTTTCTCTTACCCATATACATGTTTGTAATTGACGGATATACACGTTTTGAGGTCCCCTGAATCCAAAAAAGTGGTTTTCGTTTCGTGTGTGGGGGTATGTGTGTGTGTGACTTTGTGTCTGTGAACCAGGGGCGGATTAATGCAATTTTGTCGGGGAGGGGGCGGTTTTTTTTTCTTATTTTTTTATT
Source organism: Euborellia annulipes (assembly GCA_023213315.1). NCBI lineage: Eukaryota > Metazoa > Arthropoda > Insecta > Dermaptera > Anisolabididae > Euborellia > Euborellia annulipes. The sequence goes on along the minus strand of JAKCPI010028158.1, from coordinate 6,662 downwards.
TAAGGACTTCGTCGGCATCTATGACCATTTAGACCCCTTTCCTATTTATTTAAATTGATTGGTAACAAATTCAATTGAAATTAAAGAGCGGAAATCATAATTTCTTTAAATTACTAGTTTTTATAACTTTTTGAATTTCTTCTCGGGGGAGGGGCGATCGCCCCCCCCCCCCTTTAATCCGCCCCTGCTGTGAAAAACGCACAATAGTAAAGTAGCCGCTTAAGAAATACAGTAGTACATTTGATAGATCATCTTTGCAATAAATTATGTGATATAACATGGAATGCCTATGAATTTTAATTAAAATCGTTAAGAGAGAAAATTACTACAACACTACTCTTTAGTCGATTTTATTTAAAACATTCGTGTTGCATACATTTGCGGATTTATGCTCAGGATGCGCAAGATATATTTTATTTAACAAAAAAAAAAAAAAAAAAATTTAAAATTATTCACTGATGTTGTTTTTCTTTCTTTTTTTTTTTTTTTTAATTTTATTGTAAGATCTTTTTCGGCATCTGAGACCATGTTATACAAAGGTGTGTCAAAGACCAAAAAATTCAAAATTGAGTTAAGCACGGAATATTGTTTCAAATGCTTTAATTAATAGTATTTTTTATGAAATATGTCCTAAAAAAATTATATTTAATGTTACTTGCACAATTGACAAGAAAAATTATATATAATCCAATGTAAACAAAAAACTTTATTGTTGATTTTCTCAAAACTCGATGTTTGGTCTTTGACACACCATTGCATAACAGGGTCCATTTAGACCCCGTTCCTATTTATTACAGTTGATTGATATCCAATTCAATCGATAACAATTGCAATTTCTCGCCTGAGGCGGGTTGCGAACCCTTGACTTTTGGCATTGCTGACGGTTCAAGTGATTTGAACTTGACCAACTCGGATTCTCTGGACCAGCGGTTTTATTTAAAAAGAAATAATATAAAACGAGAGATGACATAAATAAAATTGCACAATTGCACCGAAGACAAGGGCGTATCCAGAGGTGTTTCTCGGGGGGGGGGTAATCTGGTGTGACTGGTCGCACAACACACAATCTTTTCCTAATTTCGGTAATTTAAAGGCGCATTCTCTATTTTCAATAAATACAAATCAAATTTAAAGTATAATTTTTAAAATTTTACTTATCCGAAAAAAAGTATTTTTTTTCAAATCTCGGGGGGGGGGGGGTAATTACCCCCTCTACCCCTCTCCCCCTCGTATCCGCCCTTGACCGAAGGTACTGGCCGCGGACGAGGTTCTCAACTGTCCAGGAGAATTTGACTCTCTTGATTCCATCTTGTGAGTGTTATCTTAAATAATCTTGTGAAGAGTAAAAAAACAACAACTTCCCTTTTCAAAAGTTACTTCAAATCATTGAACTAGTAATAAATATTCAATCTTCAAGACTCTTTATCAATTCACTTACTTACTTTGAGTGTCTCTTAAAAAAAAACTCATTATTGTTCACTTTCCTGCCTTAATTCATTATCTTTCATTCTGGGCACTATCTAATCACCTTGAACATGAATTAAAACTTCGGCTATTTGAGTGGAGCTAGGCTAGCTAGACATATTAAGCTTTCTCGTCTAGAATTCAAACCGGGATTTAAATTGGACGTTCTTCAGCTATGACATTGTATTAATTTCTAACAGTATTCAGCGTTCAGTCCACTGTTGAAAACACTCTCTGAAGCCCCTTTTTTTGATAATGTGTTGAGTACACTAGAAATTTTGTTGTTTAGCTCTCGATCACGTGGTGGCTAAGCAACGTGCTGTTACTGCGAATTACTCTTGTGAAGTATTGAAGGGGCCATTATGAGGGAAAATTACAACAAAAAGATCACATCTTGCTCAAGTGGGATCCTTTCCCAGGATAATGCACCGGCACATCGCGCCATCGGGACTCAAGAAACAATCAGTGAATTAAGGTGATGCCACATCCACCTTATTCACCGGACCTAGCGCCGTGTGACTTCCATCTATTTCCTGGAGTGAAAAAAAGGACTTCGAGGTCGTCATTTTCAGAGTGATCGAGAGCTAAACAACAAAATTTCGGGTGTACTCAACAGACTATCAAAAAGGGGCTTCAGAGAGTGTTTCCAACAGAACGATGGAATCGTATTTTGTCAGAGGGAGATTACTTAGAAGGTCGATATTGGAATTTGAATAAAAGTAAGCAAAAGTGCAAAATAAATTTCTAGTAAAAAGTAATTTTTTGACACACCTCGTACATGCCTTTTAGTTATAAAGGACAACTTATTTTCCGTGAGGAATAGAGCGATGATCAGTAGCGTAGCGAGGCGCAAGGGGGGCATCATGCCCCGGGCGCTACTCACAAAGGGACGCCAAATGGTCCGCAAAACAAAAAATTGCTATATTTTTTGTTTGAAATTTAAACGCTAGCTTGAGCCTATGACTTTATTTATTTATTAATTTGCGAGTATATTTAACATTTTCGAAAGGGGGGGGGGGGGGTGCGCTAAAATGGTATTGTGCCCCGGGCGCGAGTTAAGCTCGCTACGCCACTGGCGATGATCTCCAGAAACGTCGACGAAAAGAATAAGTAAGGCGTTTAGATTTGCTTGCGCCCGCCTCAGAACAAGTTTTTATCAAAATCGTTGGAGCGAATTTTAAAAAAATCGAAAAAAACTGAAAAAAAAAAACATCAGTAAAGTACTAGTACTTTTTAGCCGTTTTAGGTATAATAGCTTATTTTCACGCCCTAGGCACCCGCCTAGCTTAAATATAAAATTCAAACCTCGTAGCTCAATTCCTTCATGCTTGAACCCAGACAGACAGACCATGCTGCGAAAACCACTTTTTTGGACTCAGGGGACCTCAAAACGTGTATATCCATCAAAATCTTGACATAGAATTTTTGTCTCTATATATATTAACATATAGAGGTAAGAGAAAGTAAAAATAAACTAACTTTAATAGTTAAATTATTTATTTAATGAATAACTTATTTCAAAAAAAAAATTCCCAAAAAATATTTTTTTCATATGAAAATTTAATATTTATCAGATGCAACGCATTATATAAAATTACTTAATCTTATCCATTGAGTTTATTTATTGGTATTAGACATTTTGCAAAATAAGATAATTTTTCTTTTCTTTTTTTTTTTATTTTAATATGATAATATTTCATTTTAAAATATAGAGTAATATTTTATATGAAACAACACATTATGGATTAGTGTACATGGAGCACTTTCGCAAACATAAGCGTTAAATCATCTCTTGAAGGCATGTTTATACTGACTGAAATGAGGATTCAAAGCCTGCTTGCTTTTCTTCTAATTCTCGTTTTTTTTTTTTTCATTTTTTCAGAACTCAACTGAAACTAATAACAACAGCAACAACAACAACAATAACAAGAGTTTCTCTCAAACCGAACTGGCTGGTAAGTTTATTTATTTATTTATTATTAATTTGTAATGTATGTACTGTAATGATACCTTTTCATCTCCACAAAGTAAGTACAAGTTGAAATAATACTATAATTTTTTTGATCATAATTTCTTTTAGCAGTTACTCTGCATTATATTTGTACAGTATTTCGATGATCCAACAGATCATTTATTTAGTATATTGACAAATATATAATCTCTCTTTTTACTTTCTCTTACCTATATATATTATATATCAGGGCCGGAACTAGGAGATTTTTTAGGGGGGGCAAAATTTAATTTGCCGCCCCTCCTTAAAATTTTCTATACAAAAATCATATCATTTTACCTTTTTTTTAGTAAATGTTTCTTTAATTGCCGCCCCCTGATGTCTGCCGCCCGGGGCAGACGCCCCCACTGCCGCCCCCCTAGATCCGACCCTGATATATATACGTATATGGACACAACATGGTACCCCCCTGAGACGTGACACGAAGCTTTTAATCAAAATCGGCCAAAGGGTTCTAGTACTTTAGTGATGTTTTTCAGTTTTTTCAATTTTCTCAATATTGGCTCCAACGTTTTTGTTTGAAATTATTTTTTAGTTGCTTGTGTATATTATCATTTTACCACTCAGACCTGATTTTTTTAATTTCCAAACAAAATTCTTCTAACCAGGATAATTTTGTTATTTCTTGATACATCTTCTCGGTACTTATCTGGTGAGTACGAGCTACCAATGTTAAGGCTGGCATTTCTTCTGTCAGTTCTCTTCAAAAAAGACTATGCCGCGTGTTTCTCTTGATAAGGGATGAATAGTGGGGAGAAGGGGGGAACCATGACCCCAGCGGGTGGCTCTTTTCTTGCCCTCTAAGAAATTTATTACCATAAAAGACATTTTTGTTTTTATTTCTTCTTTGATAGGAAAAAAAGGAAGAAAAAAAAAACAAGTATAGGAACTTTGTCAATAAAATTCTTGTTGACCTTTGAGAGCAGGGGGAGTTTAAAAAAAAAAGACAAAAACTTTTACTTTCTCTTATTCTATATATGAAATATATAGAGAGAAAGTATTTATTTAATACTCTCGTTTTTTTGTGAGAGTTTTTGATTTAATGTTAAAGATATAGAATTTTTACATTTTACATTTATAAAAATTTTACATTTATAAAATACATAGGTAAGACATATTTTCTTTGGCTGGAGATTCATGGGCATTGCTAGGTAATTTGACTGGCGGAAGGGGGCATGGACGAATTCTACAATTTCTTTTGATAACTCAGACACCTTGTATATAATTTTTTAATAATTTAAATAAGATATTAAGACTTGAATGAATACTACAATTCAGATTTGATTAAACACTAAACTACTCATACATTTGTTAAATATAATTTTATATAATCGAACTGAAAAATATGATTGACAAATAATAATGAAGGGAAAAAGAAATTTGAAGAGATTTATGCAGAGGAACTTTGACAGATGAAACAATTTAATCTATCTCTTTTTAGAATCAGATTCAAAGCGCATGTCTTTATTCTATCCTAATTAGCCTTAGCCCACGGGATATTATTTAGACCTCTGGCACAGGCGGCGGATACTCTACCACTGTGCTAAGGCCCAAGGGCGAGCAAGAATTTAAAGATAGTTTCAATGAGCTTTTTGATATTTGCATTCAAATGCTTTAAGCATAATTAAAATTGAGGAAGATTTTCTCATTAGTTCTATTAATTTATTATGTATTATTTAAGGTAATTTTAAGCAATAATAAAAGATTCTAAATAATAAATTTCCTAGTTTTATTCGAATGTGAAATTAATTTAGTCCCTTGTGAACGAAAACAAAATGTTTCCTTTTAAAATTCTTGTGTCCTGTTTTACAAATGAGTTCACATTTTGCAGGCATTATTTTTTAATGCATTGGAAAAGATCTACAAAAAAAAATTAACCTCTTTAAATAAGGACATGTTTCGAAAATAACTTTTTTTTGGATTCAGGGGACCTCAAATCGTACACGTGTATATCCATCAAAATCTCGAAATTCAATTTTTGACATGAATCATAAATTAATTAAGTTTCATTGCCCATAAAATGATTAAAATGCATTTAATGGTTTTAAAATATTAATAAACAAGTGGCGAAGCCCGCCTTCGGCGGAATTTCTCGCTTGCCGGGGAGCTGGGCTTGCCTTTGGCGCAAGACTTTAAAGATTTAAATTTCCTTAACTGACTCCACTTTCTCTATCTCTGGCCAATCAGCAAGAGAGAGTGGAGTGGTAAACAGGAACATAATGGAAGTTAGTGGCTAGCGTTTTATATTATAGTATGATATTTATATTCCTTCTTCTTTGGTAAAATCGAAGGGCTCGATTAGATTTTGAGGTGACACCTTGACATTTTGGTTGTATATGTTCAGGGCGCAAACCATTAGCCTGTACTCAAGACGCACAGAGGGGACTCTTTGAACTCAACTCTAAATTTCTAATGAAAACAAATAATTAAAACTATTTTGATATACATTTTTTCTCTGATAGCTTCCAGACTCTGGGACTTAAATTGACTCATAAAAAAAATGTTTCTCTCCCCCTCCCCCTCCCGAAGCAATAATTATTTTATCTCCTAGGAACGTTTTATGTTTTTAGCATTTTTTGGTTTATTTAGATTAAACATCAAACTCAAAAATCAACTATTCTCAATCCAGAGGTCCGTAGTATTCAGGAGCATAAAGGAGGGGGGGGGGGGGGGGTTCAAACCAAAGCTAAAAAAAATTGGAAAAACAAATTTAAATGACAATGAAAAATGGCTGTAGATTTTAAAATTGATATAAGAGATAAAGCACCCAAGAAAATTAAATAAAAACCTTTTTATTTAATTATTAATCGTCGACGTTTCGGGCGCTATCACGACCTTCATCAGGACTATTAATTGTTAAAATACAAGGTGTTGAGTATTATTTTTACTTGCCATTGTCAATTAGACAATATATAGGGAATTATTTAACAAATCATATATGTAAGTTATATTACAGTAAGTGACCTGCTCGCTTGGGGCCTCTTACATTCAATGAATTGGAAGTAAGAAGCCCGGTCACTCACTGTAAACATATGATTTTTTTAAATTATTGCCAATATATTGTCTAATTGACAATGCAATTAAAAATAATAGTCAACATCTTGTATTTTAACTATTAACAGTCCTGATGAAGGTCGTCGTGATAAGCGACCGAAACGTCGACGATAATAATTAAATAAAAAGTTTT
>JAKCPI010028157.1:0-16647 GCA_023213315.1 Euborellia annulipes | reverse complement strand
TGTTGTCTTTCATATTAATTGTTTGATTAAAAAATAAAATTGTAAACAATTTTAATAATTTTAATATTTTTTATATAAAAAATTATAATATCTAAAAATGTTGAGTTAACTCCATTGCCATTGACTTTTTACCTTGAAGGATTTGGGTTTTTCGGGTAGGTTGAATTATATCGCTCAATAAACAAACATGAGTTCGGTATACCTCTGACATAACCTCTGACCCCTTAACAAAACATTTATATAATATCCTCGATGTAATAAATAAAATCTTTCATTAATCAAAACAATTTTGTATCTCAAACTTTGCGCTTCGTATTAGCTGATTGCATTGCTTTGTATTTTTTATACAAATAATTTATGTAAAATACATAATACATCTACTGACAACTCCGCAATATGACTCAATGCTTTGTCATTTGAGTTCACACTGTATGTATCAGTTATATATTGTTTGTAAATATTAAAATAAATTTTTGTTATTTTGATTTTTCCTAACTCTACAATGCTTCAGGCTCGATAAATGGACTGATGATGGTTATATATCATTAAAACCGAAGCTGTTTCCTCAATAGAGAGTTTCATTTCGTGGAGACTAACTACCTGGCTGCTTGCTCCTTTATCCTCTTATTGTTAAATAATAGCCACTTTATTTCTTCAATCTTAAATATAAAATTTTAACCTCCTAGCTCATGCTTTAAATTTAACCCACACATACCGACAGACACAGATACAGACAATGTTGCACTTTTTTGGACTCTGGGGACTTTAAAACGTGTATACCCATCAAAAACTCGACATCTCAATTTTTGACATGGATCCAATACTTTCTCTCTATATATAGTCTATTAACATATAGAGGTAAGAGAAATTAAAAAGATATTGGATTTAGAAAAGAAAAGATACAATTTCAAGTTATATCAGAGAAAAAATTCCCAGCCCCCTTCTTTCTTTAAAAATCTTTCCACCTTTTTTATTTTTATCGGCTGCCTAAGACTATCATATAAAACAATATACAGAATAATGAAAATAATTAATTGTTTTTTATAATCTTAGCTAAAAATAAAGATAGCATATCAGTAATGATTAATATGTGATGTCAAATTATTTTAAGAAGAGACGTGTATGAATTATTTCCAGTAATTAGTTCACAGGAATTTCCAACTTTTTATATATAAAAAGGCTGCTCCATTGATGAACACCTATCAAACATGGCTCGTATCTCGTTTCCTGCTGTTTTTCTCATAGTACTCTGCCAAGCGGTAAGTTATCAACCAAATTTATTATTTCATCCTTAAAAATAAGTTATTTCTTTTATATAATATTATCTGTTTTTTAAGGGACTATCCCATCTTTATTCTACTGGATATCATGGACCATTTCGTCCTTCAGTAAGTAAAATTAAAATTCTTTTTAAAGAAGAATAGAGATAGTCGTGGTGATTGAATAAGGATTGCAATGGGCAAGGCAGCCAGTAGAAATAAACAAATTTTTATATTATGTCGTCGACGTTTTGCTATCGCGTCGCTCCCATCTTCAGGATGAATTAATTAATTGTCAGGGTCGATTGATAATTTTATGATGCAGCTAGCAATTATTAACAGTACGCAAATTGTGTATAAGTTATGTCTGTACTTTACCGAAACGTAGACGAAATAATAGAAAAAATTGTTATTTCTACTGGCTGCCATTACTTATTGCAATCCATGTTTAATTATTTTTTAAATTGTCATAAATTAAAATTTTCTTATTATTTCAGGGCGTTAAAGGTCCTCCAATAGTTGAAATTCTTTATAACAAAACAGTTCTTTTCAATGATCAAGATATCAATTCAGAACCGAACTCTTGGACGTGGAAATTTGAAAATTATGGAATCTCTGGATTTACAAATGTAATTCTTATAAATTCCGTTCCCTGGAGGATTTGGAACTGGCAGAACAAAGAGAGTACGTAATGCAATTTTTAATTAATTATATATTCATTATATGAAAATATTTAATGTTCATTTGATTTTAGGAGATGTCATTGGAGGAGGCTGGGTGTACATGGATCCTGAAAACAAAGGGTCTCTGAATGTCTCTTGGTGTATCGTTGATAAAGATGTTAGGAATTCAGGTGTTGAATATGTCTACCAATAGGATGAAACTGATTGGTGGGGGATTCCTTTGGAATCTTTTACTGAATACATTTCGTTAGATAATTCTACTAGTAATTTAAAGAGAATCAACGGATTTTATCAAGAAGAGGATTTCGGAGTGGGATTCTTTGCAGGTAGCTACATTTTATATCTATTTATGATAATAAATATATTAATTTTTAATTTCTGGTTTTTAGCAAATTATACAGAATCAATTCAGGTTTATTTAAGGAAAGTTGATTGGAAAGGAAAAAATTCTACTGTTATTGTACAAGATATGTTTGATGGAAATAATAAAAAATGATTCATATTCTAAATCATTCAATATTATAAGGCTGCTTGTTATTTGCAGGGGATGGAAATGAAAAATTTATATTATAAACCCGAATAGCTTCATCTAAAATTATATAATAATCATATAATAATCGATTATTATATAAATTTATATAAAAATCAAGTTAACCAAAAATAATATTGTATTTACCTTAATATTTTTTCAAAGGATTCCAAAAAGCACAGCAGATATCTCTTAAATTAACTTGAATAGATTTTTCCTCTCATTTCAAATTACATGATTCATCAAGAAACTAAAAAAATAAGATATTATTTTAAAAATATAAATTTAATAATAATTATCTAATTTAAAACCAAATATGAATAGAAAATTCATAGTTTAGCATCAAAATTAATTCTACCTAGTCAAAAAATTGATAGTAAATCGATGGATGGATATAATATACGTGTGACTGGACTGTAGGCAGCCAGCAAAGAATAAATAAATTTTTTAAAATAAATATTCTTTGCTGGCTTCCTACATCAACCTGGTCCTCTTAGTAGAATTTTAATGTGTTTTTAGAATTTTTCCAAAATCAATTGGCAGCTAAGTTTAATTCATATTGGTCAGCGGGCTCGATGAGATGAAAACAATCATCTATTATTATAGTATTAATTCTCAATCATAGATTAAATAATTATGTACATTTTAGATTAGAAAAGGGTTTAATTTCTAAAAATAGCATTGTAATTTTATATTTAATCGATTAATAAAAAAAAATTTAATAAAAAATTCTATTTCATTTTTTTTTTGTTATTGTTCCATGTTCTCTTTGCATTAGTAGTTTTTGTTTGTTGTACAGAATAAAATAAAAAAGAAATTCTCCACTATCAAAACATCTGTATCTTAAAGCCGAGGGATGCAGATTCGGATCCCAGGCACTCCGATGAATATTTATTTAAATCATTTGAATAACAAATGGTTTAAATAAATGTACCTGGGCTCATATGTATATTTATTTATTTAGAATTTATTTAGATAGAATTCTCTAAGGCAGTGCCTCTTAGAGAAAGTACAAAAGTTTTACAAAATCGAGCGGACATGCTTGTCGCTACAATCTTTCATTTTCAATAGCAATCAATAGGAAAAAACAAATGAAAAATAGAAAAAAATCAAATATAAATAATAATAATTAAAACAAACAAAAGAAAATATATAAAATTAGATATATAAATATGGAGAGAGTATTTTTAAAAATTTTCTACACCCACTTAACTACATAAATTTTTAATTGTAGGTCCTACAGAAGGAGGATGAATTTATAAAGATATAAAGAACAAATACATTAATTAAATCAGGGAATCACACATCTAATGAATCAATCATCTAATTTAATAATTTTCTATTATGAAAAAATAACTTATATAATATTTCAATTTTTATTATATATTCAGCAAGATAAATAAGTGAATGAGAATATTTTTATTTATTCAATGATGTATACATCACCGGTGCTAGTTTTATTTTTTTTACTCTGCAGAGTGGTAATTATTGGATTTTAATTTATTTCTTAAAAAATATAGAAATCTTTTCTGTGAAACATATAAATTGTGAAATTAAATTTTGTTCTACAAATAGAAAATATTATTGTTAAGGAGAAGATCAGAATTGAATAGATTTCAGTGGATACTGAGCGAACCCGAAGGAAAATGATGTATTGCTGAATGGATAATCTTTGTGATTGTGCCTCTACATTCCTCTAAATGAGAGAAAGCTTATTATCTTGGGGAGGTTTTTAAACCTCCTCCCCGTCTCTCAAATTTAGGAAAATATATTTCTGAGTGTTTAATCAAGTTATAATTAATAAAAAAAATCATGCCTCTTTTTTTTACATATGATAAATTTATTCATTGTTGCTTAATGTGACTACTTTCTCTTACATATAATCTTATATATGTTAATATATATATATAGAGAGAAAGTTATTGGATTCATGTCAAAAATTCGGTGTTGAGATTTTGATGAATATACAAGTTTTGAGTAGGAACCGACCGAAGTTTCTATTTCGGCCAAAAACCAGCCGAAAAAAGGTCGAATGATTTTCACAACAGGGAAAAATGTTGGGGTCAGGAGGTAAAATTTACTAAAAAAAAAAAATGGTATAACAAATGATATGAATTTTGTATAGGAAATTTTAAGAAAAAGTTTAAAACAAGTTTAGTTTCGGTTTCGCCGAAATTAAATTAAGGAGAAATTCGGTTCCGGCTGAAAATCTTGTTTTGGTCGGACCCTAGTTTTGAGTCCAAAAAAGTGGTTTTCGCAACATAGTCTTTCTGTCTGTCTGTGTGTGTGTCTGTGAACAAAATATCTAAAGGAAAAGATCAAAATATCACTTTATTCTATTTTTCTTTCTTTACCTCTATATATATGTTAATATATAGAGAGAGAAGGATTGATTCATGTCAAAAATTCGATGTCGAGATTTTGATGGATCTTCACGTTTTAGGTCCCCTGAATCCAAAAGTGTTTTCGCGACATATCTGTCTGTGTGTCTGTCTGTAACAAAATATCTCAATAAGAAAAGAGCTAGCAGGTTGAAATTTTATATTTAAGTTAGGCACCCCCTGGCTCGTGACAGGAAGCTTTTGAACAAAATCGGTCAAAAAGTACAAATACTTTACTGATGCACTTTTTGAGTTCGCTCCAACGATTTTGATTAAAATTCAAAAATCAACTTTTTTTTAGATGCTCTTAAAATATGTATATTCTCATTTTGCTCTTGAAATCTTTTGAAGCACACTTTACTCTTGTACTTTATAGGAAAGATTAAAGAAATAGTTGCCATGGTAACTAAATATGTGTCTACACTAAAAAATCTGGTGGGACAAGCACAGAAGACAACTTTTTGTTAGCGAGGGTAAGAGAAAGTTGTTGCTGTGCGACCACAAACACCAAATTTTTTACTATTAACTTATACCTTGACTGAAAATTTTTCTTTTTAAAATTTCAAACTAAGAAATATATTACAATGTTACTTACTTACTTGGTTATTTAGGCGACTCATTCCTTTCTTTGAGCCAGTGGTATTGCCTTGCCTTCGGTTTTTTTATAAGTATTATTTCGGACCGTCTGATCAGAGAGCAGCCAAGTGGTTTAGTTATATCCTTATGAATTCATTTTATGACTGGTAGCTACGACCAGGTTCTCTTGATGAGTTCCATAGCCACCTCGGGTTTCAGGTAGTTATTTATAGACAGAAGTCCCTCGAGCGATAGATTTCTTTTACTTTTTTGATGTTGTAGTCTGCATTTCTGTTCATTATTTTTACCATTTGATTATTCCAGATATTCTCTCTCTCCTTTTTTTTTACTGTTTCACAGTTGTTATTAATAGTAAAAGAATTTGATTTTCGGTATAACTGAGGTTTATTTGTAAAAATTACAAAGTTTCGGCCACTCATTCTGTGGCCTTCTTCATGTACAATTCAATTATAAAGGTTGTTACATCTTTGGCAATCTCACAATTGACAATTCAATGAATGAGTGGCCGAAACGTAATTTTTACAAATAAACCACAGTTAAATCGAAAATCAAAATCTTTTACTAATCTCTCTCTCTTGTTTAGTAAATTTAACATTTTGGGTCTTTCGATGTTGGTGATTATTCAAATTCAATGGAATTCTAATCTGTAGTTTATGAAACTGTGATGGTTCTTGATAAATAACATCAAATTTTCTTTTTCAGATAGTTTCTCAGCCTTCTACAGGCGGATACGTGGGTCCCGCTTCTTCACCTGTAATGTATCATAAAAAATTAGATATAATTTTAAAGCATAATCCTAAGTATTATTCAAAAAACCATTTTATTCTCTTTGTTGTAAAATATTATAATTTTTTTTTTAAAGCACTTAAAAAAAAAACACCAGCTTGCCCTCGGATCTTGGTGTAGTGGTTAGCAAGTTTTTAATTTTAAAGAACTTATACAAAATTATGTTTCTCTTTTTAGTACATTTATAAAAGCGTTGTTTAAAATTTTTTTTTTTTATATTATATATATATTTAACTCGTTTTAATTTTTGTTATAGAATATTAATACATATAAGTTATATACATGTACACGGAGGAATTTTAATTATAAAAATTTTCCCTCCCTCTTTTTATATTAGGCCCCCATTTTGAAATTAATTGAGATACAGGGATGAGAAAAATCAAATATTGCATTGTCATGGGACTTGGTTTACATGTGTCTAAAAAATTTCAAAGCTCGTGCTTAACTAGAAGTGGTCGTAAGTTTCGATTGGCAGATTTGTCGGAAATACACGAAAGCAAGTTAATAAAAGCGTTGTAAAAAGAATTTGTTTCGCTCCCAGGCCAAATGTAAATTCTGGATAGGACCTGACTTTTGTCTATATAATGTTATAATTTTGTGATTTTAGAACCAATCACAAGTCGCAATAATTATTTCGGATAAAAGAGTGATTACAAAAGGTCAAGATTACATTAAAGCTCCTGATACATGGGATTGGAAATTGGAAGATTTAGATGCATATGGATATACAGACTTAATTACTCTTGGTAATTCCTATTGGTGGTTCTGGTATTGGCAGAATAAAAAAGGTAATATAGTTAAAAATAAAAGCTAGTATATAACTCATTTAACTCAAATGGGTTGTAGGCTAACCCTGATCGTGGCAGTTTGTCATGCCAATGTTGATCTGACAATCAAACTAACAAAATCTTTGGTTACAGGTTCAACTGAGGGAGGAGGATGGATTTATAAGGATCCCGAAAATAAAGGGTCCTTAAATGTATCTTGGTGCATTGAGAAAGAAAATGCAAAATTCGAAGGAGTACAATATATTTATGAATATGAAGCATTAGAACCTTGGGGAATTATAGTAGAAAATTCTACAGAAAATCTGTTTGATGAAGATTTTACAAATTCACAAAAGAATAAATGGTTTCTTTCAAGATGAAAATGGTGCAGGATTTTTTGCTGGTAAATTTAAAATATAATTAGCCAATGGTGCTATTTTTATTTTATTTATCTTTAAATGTTCATTTATTTTTCAGTAAATTATTCTATTTCATTGCCTGTACAATTATTGGATGTAAAATGGAAAGGTTCCTCTATATCATCAACATATAGAAGAGAAATATCATTTTGAAAGAAAAGAAAATTAGTTATTTTATATAGAATAAATGTTCCAGTTTTTATTTTAAAATTGTAAATTTATATGGAAAATAAAAATCTCTATTTCAAGTCAAGCCGATATCTCACATTCCTTCTTATTGTCACATTGTCTAATGAAGTTGGCACGTTATCACTTATATTGTAATATAAAAATTAAATGAAATTCAAACACCTCAATGCAAAACAAATATTTCTTTTTAGTATTATTATTTTCAGAGTAAAATAACCATTAATTATACTTGAATACAGTTGGCATCTTTATAAAATACAATCATTATGTTTAATATAAGAATAGTTACAGTAGTAGAATGTTGTCCGCACTTTTTTTGAACAGTCCCCTGTAACAATTTTAAAAATTGCACTAACATCACACTATGCATTGGCGCGATGGTTTTATCGTGAAATGGAACCCTATTCAGCGTGAAGCTCGTTCAGTTAGCAGAGTGAAGCGGGCTGACGCCATTTTGTCACTGTTACCACTGTGTTTGTAAGGGACCTGGTTTCTCGGCCGCTAGTTTTAACAGTCTCCTGGTATGCATTTTTTAATTGTTTGAAGTGTTAAAATTGTAATGTTTTTTTTTTAAATAATTAGCAAGTATGTTATCAAGTCTGCCTTTTCAATTTAAATATATTTAAAAGGATTTTATGCTATCTAACTATATATGTAAAAAAAGAGTCCCCTTTCATTTTAAGAGAAATCTTCTATGCCACATGGGACTGTTTCTATGCCCCTTGGGATTGTTTCTTTCTGTTTCTAACCAGCCTTATAGCACAGTATTCTCTATTATATTTCAAATTTCATTAAATAAAAATATTTATTTAATGTTAACAAAGTAGCCACTGGACCATAACTCAAATAATTTTCTGTTATGAAAAAATAGCTTATATAATATTTCAATTTTTTTTTATATATATTCAGCAAAATAAATAAGCGAATGAGAATATTTTTATTTATTCAATGATGTATTCATCATCGGTGCTAGTTTTATTTTTCCTAAATCTCTGTAGAGTGGTAATTATTGGATTTTAATTTATTTTTAAAAAAATATAGAAATCTTGTCTTTCTGTGATACATATAAATTATGAAATTAAATTAGGAAGACTTCACGAGTTCCGCTCTTCAAATTTAAGCAAATACAGTCTACTCTCGATAAAATAAAATAAAAACTCTTAATAATTCGAATTTTTTTTCTATGCTCTTGATAATTCAAAAACTCGATAATTCGAATTTTTCTTGTGGTCCCTTGGATCTTTTTTCGGAATCAGAAGAAAGGGAGAGATACTTCTGCCTTGCACTCATCGAAACAAGCTAAAGAGAATTTGGAGTTAATCTGGACTGAAAGGAGGTAACATTACGCAGCAAATGACGAGTAAACATTGCTAAGATAAATTCAAATTATAAAGAGGGTAAGTGGCCTAGTTCTATTTATATAACGTTCTTTTCCCCCTCTTGTTACGAAAAGGATTTCGAGTTATTGAGCGTATCAAAATACATAACTTCTTTTCGATTTACCCAAGTTTACAGGTGAAGAGTTCAGATTATCGAAAAATTCGAATTATTGAGAGAAAACTGTATAATTTTCAGTGTTTAATCAAGTTACAATTAATAAAAATTATGCCTCTTTTTTACATATCATAAATATACTCATTTTTGCTGAAAGTCAACTTTTTACTATTACGATGTCGATGAGAAAAGTGGCTGTCCAATGATTAGATTAATACAGTCTTTCCCAAACTGTGCAACTGTTCTCTTTGGGCGTAATGAAAATTTTCCTTTATAAAATGTTATATTAATTTTTCGCTATTAGTCGAAAAATTAAAGTCCGGAGTTTTAATTATTTATTAAATAAAATTGCAAACATAAGAAGTATAGATATATCAAAGAGTATCTGAATTCGAAATGAAGAAAAACTATTAGTAGCATAAGGTTTGCCCTAAGATTTGACATGGGGAGCCACGGAAAAATTCTGATATATTAATGGCGACTGAAACTGAAAATGTTGGGGGACCCCTGGATTAATACGCAGGAAGAGATGATGTCAGTCAAACAGGATAACTTCTATCAAATGAAAATCCCATTACATGAAAACGTTTCGGCTTTAATTAGATAATGCCATCATCTGTTTTTATGAGAAAAGTGGCAATCTCTATCATATTCATATACATTTGAGACTTGGCCATATAAACTGATGAGCATAAATCACCTTATGTACATATTTTATATTTTGTATAAAATTTTGCGAATGCAAATATATAACAACTCTATCTCTCATCTCGATGGTGTATACTTTGAGATTGCCAATATTCCTATAAGAACTGATGATGGCATTTTCTAATTCAAACCGAAACGTTTTATTGTATTTGGATTTTCATTTGATAAAGGGTATCCTCTGGCTGACATCCTCTCTTCGGACATATTAATCTTTTTACTATATATTACTTTTAGCTTGCCTGAAAATTTTTCTTTTTAAAATATCAAATTAATAAATCTGATACAATGTTACTTACTTAATTGGTTATTTAGGCGACCCGTTCATTGTATTAATCCAGTGGTGTTTCCTTGCATTGAGCTATTAATTTTTAAATGTATTGTTTCGGACTATCTGATCAGAGAGCAGCCAAGTGGTTTAGTTATATCCTTAAGAATTCAGTTTATAAGTGCTAAGGTCACCTCCGATCTCAGGCAGTTATTCATTGTCAGCAGTTCCTCCAGGTAGACTTTACTTTATCCTGTCTTCCACAAAACATGATAGGGTCTTCATTTCGGTTTTTCATTATTTTTAGCATGTGATTATTCCAGATTACCTCCCCATCTGTATAATACATTGATTATTCAAATTCAACGGAATAACTCTTATTTGTAGTTTATGAAACGGTGGTCCTTGATGAATAAAATCAAATTTTCTTTTTCAGATAGTGTCTCAGCCTTCCACAGGCGGTTACGTGGGTCCCTATTCTCCACCTGTAAAGTATCATTAAAATTAGATATAATTTTAAAGCATATTCTTTAAGTATTTTTCAAAAGATCACTTTATTCTCTTTTTCTTTCTCTTACCTCTATATATATGTTAATATATAGAGAGAGAGAAGGTATTGGATTCATGTCAAAAATTCGATGTCGAGATTTTGTTGGATATACACGTTTTGAGGTCCCCTGAATCCAAAAAAGTGGTTTTCGCGACATGGTCTGTCTGTCTGTCTGTGTGTGTGTGTGTGTCTGCTGTGAACAAAATGTCTAAAGAACGAAAAGAGCTCGGAAGTTGAAATGTTATTTTAAGTTAGGCACCCCCATGGGACGTGACACGAAGCTTTTGAACAAAATCGACCAAAGAGTACTAGTACTTTACTGATGCACTTTTTCAGTTTTTTTTCGATTTTCTGTTGACACAAAAAATCTGATGAGACAAGCACAGTACACAACTTTCGATTACCGAAGGTAAGAGAAAGTTGTGTGCTATGCGCCAGTCACACCAGATTTTTACTTTCTTTTACCTCTATATATGTTAATATATATACAGAGAAAGTATTGGATTCATGTCAAAAATTCGATGTCGAGAATTTTGACGGATATACACGTTTTGAAGTCCCCTGAATCCAAAAAAGTGGTCTGTGTCTGTCTGTGAACAAAATAGGAAGCGTACAAGTATTACGTAAGGCAATTTTTGAAGATTTTTGACCCCCCCCCCTCCCCAAAGTAACGCACCGTAACATTTTTATGGACCCTCCCCCCTAGATGTTACGTAACGCTCAAGTGGCCATTTTTATCTAAGTCACAATTATATTGCGCAAGTCCCTAAAATACCAGTTATGTAACGCGTTGTTCAACCCCCCTCCTCCCTTTAACGCATGGTAACGTTTTACGAGACCCCCCCCCTCCCAAATTGCGTTACGTAATACTTGTACGCTCCCATATCTCAAGAACGAAAAGAGCTAGGAAGTTGAAAATTTTATATTTAAGTTTTATATATAAGTTAAGGCCCATGGGAGCTTTTGAACAAAATCGATCAAAGAATACTAGTACTTTACTTATGCACTTTTTCAGTTTTTTTCGATTTTCTCTAAAATCGCTCCAACTATTTTGATGAAAATTCACAAATCAATTATTTTTTAGATTCTCTTTAAAATGTATATTCTCATTTTGTCATTGAAATCTTCTAAATACCACTTTACTCTTGTACTTCATATTATATATAATGTTATAATTTTGTGATAATTTTAGAATCAATCGCAAGTCGCAAAAATTATTTCGGATAAAAGAGTGATTACAAATGAATACATTAAAGAGACTGGTCTTTGGAAATGGCAATTAGAAGATTTAGATGCATATGGATATACAGATTTAACTACCATTGATAAATCCTATTTCTGGTTCTGGTATTGGCACAATCAAAAAGGTACTATAGTTAAAATAAAAGCTAGTATATAACTCAAATTCGCTCAGGGGCTCACATCTTTGTGGGTACGTGGATGGCGACCACGAGCTACCCGAGCTGGGACAGGCAGTCCTTCAGTTCTTTGTATGTCTGTCTCCTCGTTCCTCTTTTAATCAGGCGTCAGGCCGTCCGACGGGCCGGACTGTCCTATTTCTTCCGGTCGCAAAAGCGCATGATAAGAGGGAAAAGGGTGAGGTCCGCTGACCCCGCATCGCGGGAATGGGGCGAGGACAGAAGAGAAGTATATAACTCAAATGGGTGGTTGGCTAACTCTGATCCCGGCATTTTTGAATTGACAATCAAACTAACATCTTTGGTTACAGATTCAACTGTGGGAGGTGGATGGATTTATAAGGATTCCGAAAATAAAGGGTCTTTAAATGTATCTTGGTGCATTGAGAAAGAAAATGCAAAATATGAAGGAGTACAATATATTTATGAGTATGAAGCATTAGAACCTTGGGGAATACCATTAGAATATTATACAGAAAGTCTGTATGTTGAAGGTTCAAGTGA
Organism: Euborellia annulipes; assembly: GCA_023213315.1. Classification (NCBI taxonomy): domain Eukaryota; kingdom Metazoa; phylum Arthropoda; class Insecta; order Dermaptera; family Anisolabididae; genus Euborellia; species Euborellia annulipes. Next base: position 4,098 of record JAKCPI010028157.1, on the reverse strand, counting down.
TACCAAAAGAATAAATGGTTTCTTTCAAGATGAAAATGGTGTAGGATTTTATGCTGGTAAATTTTAATAATATAATTAGCCAATGAACCAATTAAAAAAAAAATCTTTAAATCTCATTTATTTTTCAGCAAATTATTCTATTTCATTGCCTGTAAAATTACTTGATGTAAATTGGAAAGGTTACTCTGTATCAACAAATAGAGCTATATCATTTTGAAAGAAAATTAGAATTTTATATAAATTATATAAATGTTCCAGTTTTTATTTTAAAATTGTAAATTTATACGGAAAATAAAAATCTTTATTTACAATATTTTCTAACATATTAATTAGTCTCAAATAGTTTTTTAATATTAATATTTAATTTTAAAAATTCATATCACAATTTTTTTCTCACCCTATGTATCACCGTGCCATTTTTTCTAAAGAAATATTTAATGAGGGCATAGACCTCCCATCAAATAATTTAGACTTAGTGATTATTAGGAAAAATTAAAACTAAATCAGGTCTATTTTCTAAAAACAGGCGTTAAAATTTAACATCATAAATTGGTATTAAAAAGTAGAGTAATAACATCAGCGTTAAAAAATGCAATTCTTTAAACCAGCGGTTCCCAACCCGCGGGCTGATTGAAACTGGGCCGCGGACGTCGAAGAAAGATAAAAATGATATATATTTATATAAAATTACATAATATACACTGGGCTTTACGGAAAGTACATCATAAAAGATTGGGAACCACTGCTCTAAACCAAGTTTGAACAACATTTTACTTTTTAGCACCAGGTGTTAACGATCCATATGAAGATAGCTGTTTCTGCTTGTTCGTTAAATACGGCTTTAAAATATTAAAGGCACTCCCTAGACATGACATTAATTTTTAACACTATTGACTAAATGTTAACGCTTTAGACGACGGGTTGGGCTTTTTTAAAAACACCCGGGTTTTTTTTTCCAACCCTGCCCCTCTCCCAAAAAAAATTTAGATTTACAATATATCACCTGCTGAGAATTATAGGGGCGAAAGTCCGAAAATTCAATTTTTGAGTTAAGCCTAACAAATGTTGTTATGAGTACCAAAGAGGCGAATATATATATATATTCTTTGCTATTGATTCCGGCCTATTCAAATGTATATGCTTAAAATTAATTAATTTATAAGCCAACGAGGACTGAAGATGGACGAATAAATTTTGTCCGAAACGTCTCCTTTTCGGCATTTGGCATCCAAAGGCTCGCTTCATTTGCTGCACCTGTACTTATTCTTTTCCATTTCATAACATCAACAGCAACTTCTCTTCGAATTATATGCTTAAAAAACTTTCAAACGTCTTTTCCCGAATTATTGAATTTCAGACTTTCGCCACTATGATTTTCAGCAGGCGATATTTTTGTGTGTTAAATCAAGAGAAATTCAATAAAAATTGTGTTAAAATTTATGAATAATAATTTTGCACTTACAGGTTAGTTGCTGAATATTTACTTTTACTCTAACCTTTCGCTTATTACTTTTCCTTTTTAAAATATCAAGATGAGAAGATAAATTCTTAAACACTGTTACTTACTTAATTGGTTACTTTCGCGACCTATTCCTTGCTTGTGCAGGTCATAAAGGTGTTGTTTAGGACTTAAAAAACTGAACGAGTATGTTATGATTGCTGGGGGCCAACTATCGTCGTCTCGGAGCGGGACTCCTTTTCTTTGATGAGCGTACATGTCTAACTTGCGAAGTAAAGGGCTGGTAAGCGGTGATATTGAAAAAATCGGCTCTCAAGGGAGGATCCATGGTATTCTGCCTTGCTCGGGACCTGCAGTCTCCATGTCGGTTTCCCATTCTTTTTTAATGGTGGCAAAGTTGATCTGCAAAAGAGAAATGGAGCAGTTAATGTAAAACATGAACTAAGAACAGTGACGGCGCTACGGGGGGCTAGGGGGGAAGCGCCCCCCCAGCAAAGACCTCTGGATGCCCCCCAATCAGGTCGAAAATCAAATAAAAAAATTCCTACAATTTTTATTCACTTTTCCACCTCCCTGACTTTTCCTTAAAAAAATTAAATTAATTTAAGCTTTAAGCTTTTTATTACAAAGTAAAAAAAAGAAAGATTACGGTATTTTTTTATTCTTATTTTAATAAATAAATTTAGTTACCCTTAAGTTTTTGCCAAGTAAATATCTTTCTTTGGGCCATTAAAATTTCATCGAAAAGAAAAATATCAGATAACTTCATTGAGCCTCATGGGCGTAATTACGGGGGTGCCCCCCCCCCCCCCGAGAAAGCTCCCTGCCCCAAGAAAAATTGAGAAAATATGGGGCTTTCCAAGCCCCCCCAGCTAGGATGGCTGGTCCGATGGCCCACCCCAGCCAAATTCTCTAGTTACGCCCATGTTGAGCCTCAATCTAAAAAAAAAGTGTTCTTCAAGTACAGGTGGAAACCCACCTCCTTATGAATCAAGCTCAAGTGATGCAAGTGATTCAGAAGAAATTGAGAAATTTTGAGCCTCAGTAAGCAATGCAAAGCGAATCTCTTTCAGGAAAATTCCTGGGCCTTCAGATATAAAGAGGTCGGACGCAGAAACTGTTTAACCCACAAATATGTCAGAACTAGGTCTATATATAGTTCTGAGATATTTCAATTTTAAAATTTGAAAACAAACAAAACACCAATGCGAAGCTTGTTTGTTTGCTACTGTCAGAGCACTCTAATGGCAATATCAGGCTAAGAAACAAATTGTAGTACTAGTACAGACCTCAATTGATGGACCCTCTTCATATTTCTCAAGTGATAAGTGAGGGAGCATGCCAACCAAAACTGAAAATATTTCCATGCATATGACGAAAAAAAATCTGAATCTGACGCCTCAAGTCACACCATATTTTTTTTGTTTCTCGTTTGATATAGCCTATAGAGACTGCCCCCCCCCCCCCCTGTTGGTAAGGTTGCCCCACTCCTACCCCCCTCCCCTCGCTGAGAATAAGCGAATAGCGCCGTCACTGACTAAGATCAGTAAATTTGAGGGATAATAATATCATATATTTTATATCGAATAAATGTTCTATCTGGGAGTTTTGTTTTGGAGACGCTCCTTCCTGGCTGCCACCTCCTGCCATTCTTTTAAGATAAATGTTCTAGTTTTTATTTTTAAATTGTACATTTATAGGAAAAATTAAAAAAAAAATATCTTTCATTTTAAATTACTATTTATTTTTGACTTAAAAGCAACTTTTTTTTCCAATCTATAAGCTTAAACCAAATTATTTAACCTTAGTAGAAGATCAAGGCCGAGATGATTTAAAAAATATTGATAATAATAATACAAAAATAAAGTAGGTTATATAATATACAATTTTTTTTAAAATATATCTCCGAGTATATATTGAGTTTTAATCAAGGAAATTTTTTTCATTTATTCAAAGATGAATTTATCTCCGGTGCTAGTTTTATTTCTTCTAAATCTCTGTCAAGTGGTTAAGTATTATTATAATTAAACAAAAATTTAGCAAATGGAACAATGTCCGATCAGTGCTGAATTTATAACTATATATCAGAGTACCCATGTTCCAATGTTGAGGTTCTGCAAGCCTAATTGATGGTGGGATTCAGACTTTTTGATCGGGTTCTTAACATTTGAGTTCCGAATTCAAATTACCATTAATAAAGTACTTTTGTATGATTAAAATAAATAAGGAAAGGACCGGAGAATAAAAGGTGCATTTGATTGACTTTTCTCAGATCATCTTTATGTCCCCTGCTTATCTAAAATTTTAAAAATTATTCTTACACATTGTTTGACAGGGACCCTCCACCACTTTCTTTTTGTACTGATGATGACCAGGCGTGAAGCCGGTCGAAATAACTACTAATTGGACCGTTTATATTAAAGGTGGTGTAAGTCCATTACAAAAAAAAATTTAGATAACACATGATTTATGCTCAATTTAATGTCAATTTTATATATATAACTAGTTTGTGGTAAATTCTTAAAAAAATTCCCATGTTTGGTACAATTGAAAATTAGTCTGTAAAAGAAATTACGCAATCATTGATTATGAAAGTGGTCTAAGTCCAATTTGGGGCAGGTGGCTTTGCTGAAGGCTGC
>JAKCPI010028156.1:0-32901 GCA_023213315.1 Euborellia annulipes | reverse complement strand
AATTAAATGAATATTTATTTGAATGATTTAATTAATAACTTTTAATAATAATTAATTGAATATTTTTTTTATTGGCTAAGAAGACCCAATTAAAATAAATATATAAAAGACAAAATTCTTAATTAAAATTCAGAAATCAATTGACGGATTTTTATAAGATTTTTTTTTTTTACTATAATTAATTTGAGAGAGAATATAGAAAAATTTAATACTGTATATATCTTTAATAATGGAATAATAATTTAATTTTAACGTATTATTATGCTGGTTCGGATATACCTTAATAACTTATGAATCAATTAAGTGTTCGATAAATACACCGTTGTCATATGGTATTTATCGAACGCGAAATTGATTCATAAGTTATTAAGGTATGAAAAAATTATAATTTTTAAAATATCAAAATGGACTATATACAATGAGTAGATGTTTGATATAAAAACTTTTATAATTTTTGAAAATAAATTTTAAAATTGTGTAGTAATAATAATATACTCTATGTACAAAAATTGTTAATCTAAATGTAATAAGACAAAAATAATGATGATTGCATCGAACTGATACTTGTACTTACAAGACAGTTGACCAATAATAACTAACATCAGCCCTCGGGGCTTGGTGTAGGGTAAGCGTGCTAACCTCGTATGCCAAAAAGTCGCGAGTTCGGACCCTAGGCAGACCAATGAGTTAAACTTAGGCCATTTGGATACCAAATAGCTTAAATAACCAATAAAGTAGTAAGTGACTGATGATTTATACACAATGGAAGGGAGCAGGAGCAGCCAAAAAACAAAACTTCTGATATTACCACAATTACCGAAACGTCTCGGATACCAAATGGCTTAAATAAGAATGCCTGGGCCCTCAATAGGTATATTTTCATAATAACTTACGGTTATCGTAAAAAAGTCTTAAAAGACTGTGTGAATGGGAAAAAAGTGGGAATTTTATAAAAATAAATAAATAAATAAAAACAACCTTTTTATAATTTTTTGGCCGAACATCCGTCGTTGACGAAGAAGCTGTAAATGTCAATTTAATTTTAACGTTTCCTTTGTAGCACATAAAGTCCAAATTTTCAAGTTTTTTTTTCCTAGTCAAAATTAATTTTAAGATGATGATTTTAAAAAGCAAAATTTGATTTTTTTTTTTTTATTAAGAATTTAAAGCAACATTTACATGTATATGATTGTCATATAAATGTCTGCTCGTGATTTTTGACAACTCTATAACCGAAAAGGGTTAAAGACCGAGAGCCGAATTAATTGATAAAAGGTCCATAAAACGTTTTCCGTTGCACAATGTTGTTTTGTTGCCTGAATCCTTTCACTCTCTAGATGAGATGATGATGATGCATTCAATTTGCCAGCCAGCATCCGCACTGTACCGTTAGAGGAATAGGTACACACAATGCCGTTGCATGTAACGGGGCGCCCGATGCAATTACACACCATCTGATATGTTAATCGAAATCGCTATTTTAAATAGGTCATTGGTTTAGGGGGGCGGGCGGGCGGGGGGGGGGGGGGCTATATTCCCATCATTAACGCTCTGGGAAAAGGAATACGTATTATGTAATGCACTAAATTTCTAATATAATCAATTTACATATAGCGTAGATGGTTTAAAAAAAATAATTTTGTTCTATTTAATTAAACGCCGTTTGGACTTGACGTTAAAATAAAATTGGGAACGGCGACTTCATCCAGGATCGTAAATTTAACAATCGAAACGCTTTATTCAGTACAAACAAAATATATTTTCAGAATTTCAACCATCTTTAAAAGAGAGTCTGTAAAAATTTGTTGATGCATTACAAAGAGATTAACGACAAAATATTATCTAATGATGACATATCTATAGTATGCGTGCATCCACATAGAGATCCAGATCTTTTTTTTTATACACAATAACATTTATGGCCGGTTGCTGCCAAGGGCGGATCCAGAGGTGTTTCTGGGGGGAGGGGGGTAATCTGGTGTGACTGGTCGCACAGCACACATTTTTTTCTTAATTTCGGTAATTTAAAGGCGCATTCTGTACTTGTTTGCCAGAATATAAGTACAAATCAACGTTTTAACTATTAATTTTTAAATTTTTACGTTAAAAATAAATTAAAAAGTATTTTTTTTTCAAATCTCAGGGGGGTAATTAACCCCTTTGCCCCTCCCCCCCCCCTTGTATCCGCCCTTGGTTGCTGCATTTCTAGTAAACTAGCAACCTTATCCGACCGATAGAAAAAAAATAAAATAAATAAATAAAGGAAACATTTATTATATAAATTATTTAAGAAAATTATTTTTGTTTTTATTTAGAAAAAACCCACACGTTTTCCCATTCACACACACATCTGTCTTTTCGGCAACTTACGTCATTTAAGACTTTAAACGGTTATTTGTAAATATATCAATTGGGGGTCCAGGCATTCTTATTTAAGCCATTTTGCATCCAAATGGTTTAAATAAAATCATCAGACTGCCTGGGATCCAAACCCTCGACCTTTGGTATACAAGGCAGGGGCGCTACCAACTACTCCAAGTCCGAGGGCCAAATTAATTTTTTTAAAGGGGTTGGAGAGTATAACCAGCAAATTTATAGCTCCACCTGAGTCCTTTATTTGGCAGATATTTCGATGCGTAGAACACACATCATCTTCAGGCCGCGAGGAGGGAGGGGGGTTTGTCTATTTTATATCAAATGCCTTCAGAGAAGGCACCTCCGTTATGTATAACGCCCCTAAGGCATTTGATATAAAGACAAAGCCCCACCTACTAATATCCTCGCGGCACTGAAGATGATGTGTGTCCCTACGCCCATCGAATATCTGCCAAATAAAAGGACGTCAGGTGGAGTACTAAATTTGCTGGTTATTACTCTCCAACCCCCCTTACTCTACTCATCCCAGCCTGATATTCAAACTAAATTAATTTTTTTTTAACAAAAATTTCAAAATGTCCAAAACAATAAATAAACAAACCTTGTGTTCCTAATTTCACCCAGCTCCGGGTTTAGCGTAGGTAGCGTGCCCACCTCCTATACAAAAGGTCGCGGGTTCGGACCCCTGGCAGTCCGATGATTTTATTTAAGCCATTTGGATACCAGATGACTTAAATAAAAATACCTGAACCCCAAATAAATATATATTATTAAATAACGGTTATCATAAAGTCTCATAAGGCCTAAGTTGCCGTAAAGACTGTGTGAATGTGTGTTTGAGTGTGAGTGTGAATGTAAAAAAAAAATAATAATAATAATAATTTCACCCATTGTTAAGCCTTATATCGAACTTTGAGTCTCAGCAAGTTAACTATGATGATCTGGTCTCTTATTTAATCATATGATTAGCTAAACTGGATTTGCTCAGGGGCCCACATCTTGTGGGTACGTGAATGGCGACCACGAGCTGCCCGAGCTGGGACTGGCAGTACTTCTGTTCTTTGCATGCCAGTCTCTTCCTTCTATATTTAAGGTCAGACCGTGCGACGGGCCGGCCCTGTTCTATTCCTTCCCGGTCGCAAAAACCCTTGAATGACAATTTCCGCCAACCCCGCACCCTAGTCAGACGAAGAAAGAAGAAGATTAGCTTAACTGGATGTGGAAAGACTCGAAAGCCATTGTCAATTAGCTTATCCGAGAGATAATTAGTTAGTTAGAACTGAAGCAACCACCCATATTCTCTGTTAATCTATTCGTTTATGATTTTTTTTTTTAAATATTTTAAAAAACATGTGAGACATCGAAACATACTGACCTGCGACATCTGTTGGCCTTTTTTTCAAACCATTTCAATCATATTGTACATTTCTCATGTCATATATCTATAAATACATATAGGGTATGTATGTAAACTCATTTTATTTTTTTGTTTTTGATTATAAAATTAATAAAGAATTCTAAAAACTTGTTAAAAAATAAAAAAAAATTTAAAGAAACTAAAAATTTGAAATAGTTTAAAAAAAAGATCGTCAGATGTCAGTATGTTTCGATCACATAAAATATTTTTTTTTTTTAAATAAATCATAAACGAATTGACTCTCGGGGAATAATTGTTATGCATTGATGGCGTTATGTATAGAAAGAGATCTGGAGATCTTTGTGGGTGCACGCACACGTTTAGCTAAGTATCATCATTAGACAATTACAGTAGGTCTACACCTGCTGATAATACTGAGTGGCGAAAATGCAATTTTTGAGTTAAGCCTAACATTAACACTTTTTTCTCATCACTCACACTCACACAGTCTTTTCGGCAACTTAGGCCATTTAAGACTTTACGATAAGCGTTATATATGATTATATCTATTTTGGGTCCAGGCATTTCTATTTAAGCCATCTAGTATCCAAATGGCTAAAATAAAATCATCGGACTGTCTGGAGTCCGAACCCGCGACCCTTGGCATAGTAGGCTAGCGCGCTACCAACTAGACCAAGCCAGCAAACGTTAAAACGTCTTCTCTTTTGAGTGGCAAAGTGGCGGAAATATATTTCCATTCTTTGCTATTGATTCTGGCCTATTCATTTGTTGCAAATGTATTTGTTTATAAAACTTTCAAACACTTTTTTTCGAATTGTTGAATTTCGGACTTTCGCAACTCAGCATTCTCACCAGGCGATATAAAATATCGTGAAAAAAAAAACAAGAAGAAAATATTGCCAGTTTCTTTATTGAGATTCAGCTCACTGCTAACTTTTTGATCTTAGTTTTGGACCATCATCAGAGCTGGGGCTGTGTCAAAAAGGCATATTACATACTTATACAGCCCCAGCTCTGATGATGGTCCAAACCTAAGATCGAAACGTTAGCCGTGGGCTGAATTTCAAAAAAAGAAACTACATTGACTGCATTTTCTTCTTGTTTTTTTTTTTCATCTCTTTCAACATCTACTCAACTCTCTCTCTTCTATAGGTACTATCATGGGCAATGCTCTGCTGAATTAAAATCAATTATCCCACCCAATGCAACACAAGGGAGGCATCGTCGCAGCATCCCTATGCTCTTCATCTCTCAACTAACAGAACTAGTCAATTCCATTCTTCCTTTGTCCAGTGATTGGAACAAGCTCCCTGCGTCTGTCTATCTTCCCCAAAACCTACAAGCTTCAGACTTTCAAGTCTAATCTTAACTTTTTTCCCGCAGTTGAGTTCCCCTTATATGCTTCTCCTATTTCTTTAATTATATTCTTCCTGGTTGCATGTGACCACTGGTCTTCGGACCTTATGCACCCATTACAAAAAAAAAAAAAAATAAATAAATAAACAGTCTTACATCCCCCTGTTACATGTTGTTAATCTCTTTATACTATCTCTACAAAATTAACAGAACCTCTTATTACTACGGCACGGGGGGTTGAAATCTGTTTCTCTAAAGAGAAAAAAATAAGATGCATTTTTTTATCGATTAAATCAGATCTTTCAACCCTACATGCTTGTTTCTTTCATCATTATACACTGTTAAAAATTTTCAAGAAAACTTCATATACAAGTCTGTTACATAAACTGTTTATGAATATATATGAGAAAGTTCAATTTGTTGCCAACCAAACAAATTTCTTGTATATTTTAAAATTAATTATAATATTTTGGTAAAAATTGTTAATTTTAATTTTAATTTTTATAGCTATTTAGTTGAATTATTTATAAAAATTATTTAATTAGAATGTTTTTAATATACTTACATAAATATTTAAATAGTTTAGAGCGCGAATTTCAAACCAGAATTTAATAAATTTAGATTTGTGAAATAAATTTTAAAAGAATAATTTCAAGTTTCCTTAAAATAATTATAAAATAATATTAATAAAAATTCCTTGAGGTAGTCGAGTTATTTGAGAACGTTTAGACCAGTGATTCTCAACTTGTCGCGGTACACTTTTAACGATTTCAAAATTTGGCGGCACACAAAGAAAAAGATAAGTTTAAAAGTTGGTAATTTGTTCATAAACTTTTATATTAATTTTATTTCATATCCTGGGTATATTAAAATTAAACCACCGAAAGTATATGAAAAATGATTGAAAATTCATATTTTTTTTAACAGTGTAATTTAAAAAAATTTTGGACAGAAAACAATCACGTGATCTCTAATATATGAGGCGAGAACTCTACCTCTGCAGTTACAGGTTAGGAGATAATTGTTTGTTTATTTCTCAATATTTTCTCAAGATATTCGTTTTTTCCTCAAAGGGCTGAGAAAATTGATATATTAATGAAATCTACGATGAAATAAACTGAGATTCGAAACGAAGGTCAACCTGAGTTTAATGTTTAATATCACAGGAAGGTGTAATTTCTCTAAAATACCTTTCACTGATTATCATATTTTTATATTATCTGGCCTTTGAAGTGTGTGAAGTGATAAATGCAAAAAAAAAGGAGCGGGGGGGGGGGGAGGAATTTGCAATTCCTCTCCTACTTAGTGTCAAAATGAACGATTTTCACTCTAGCGAAAAATGGGATTAGCCAATCGAAATTCATACTTCCGAGATTAGATTTTTAAATATTTCTAAAAATTTAAGAAACTGCCTTTAAAAATTTGATTAGGCAAATAAATAAATAAGTAATCACAGAATATGCCTATTTAAAGAAAAAATAAAAGTTTAGCCTTCTGGTATGGTGAGGGAGGGAGAAAAGTAAAATAATTCCAAAGCAAAAGTTGCCCCTTAAAACAAAGAGATGTAGAAGGAATATAGCTAGCTATATTATGAAGTTATCAATCAAGACGACAAAGATTCTCAGAGATAGATAAGAAAAATTTATAATAATATTTATTGATAGAAGTAATTATAATAAATATTGCAAAAAGTCATTCATTTCATTTAATAGATAAGAAATAAACCTGAAATTAATTAACTAACCTATTTGACATTGTCGTTCTTGTTTTAATTTTTTTAAATAAATATATTCATTCAAATCTTCGAATAAAAATAAATAGAAATGCAATTCGATATATATTTAATTATTTAAATTAAATGATTTGTTTAAAATTAATAATAAAAAGAATAGATAATAAACAACAATTAAATTCAAAGAGACTCAAAACACCATTTAAACAAAATCAAAGAGATGTAGGCCTAGAGAGGTTATCAACACAAGAGTTTACGACATTTCGTTGATTTAAGAATTAATCTTATTAATTTTTGTGAAAATATTTGAATCGCCATATTTTTTGACGTTGATAATTTGACAATTGAATTCTTCAAATAAAAATTAAGTAAGTAATCTCTATATATATAATTCTTCCGTGTTTGATTAATTATTTTTTAAATCTTAAATTAAATAACATTTATCAAAGAATTCTATTTCCTTATTATTTTATTTTTTAAAGTTTTTTGGACTTATAAAATAATACTTTAATTTTACTATTAAACAAGCAATGTTCGTTTGTTTATTTGTAAGCTATCAGTTCTCGAAAACGGCTGTAACGATTTTTTTTTTTTCAAATTTTAAATATATACTAGCCCATGACCCGTGGCTCCGAGAGAAGACATTAGCTTCTCGTGCCTAGGGTCCTGGGTTCGCTTCCCGACCCAAGCAAGAAAAATTTGTTTCATTTGAATTTGCTACCAATCATTTGAAATAAACAGGGATGGGTTCAAAATGGCCTTAGATGCCGAAAAAGGTCTTAAATAAAATTAAAAAAAATAAATAAATATATATATATATAGCCTACTATTTTCGGTACGAAAATGATATTGTGCTAAGTCTCTTGTTTAGGAAAATTCGGGTACTAGTACTTATTAATAACTAACTATTAACTAGTACTTATTAATAAATAATGCACTTTTTAGTTTATTCCAATTTTCTTGAAATTCCCTTTAATGATTTATTTCAAATTTTAAATAAATAAATACTATTACCGGGAAAGAAAACAAAGTACCATTGATGTCGTCTTTGGAAAACCTCAAGTACTAATACTTTACTAATGTACTCTTTTAGTTTTTTCAATTTTCTCGAAATTTGCTTTAAAGATTTCTTTCAAATATTAAATATTTTCTATGTATACAATTCAAATTATGGTCTTTGGGAAACTTGGAGTAATAGTACTTTTTTGTTTTTTCCAATTAAATAAAAAAATAAAAACGATCGAGCTCCAGTTCGGTTTATAAGTATCATATTTACGAAATATATGATCCAGGCACATTTTATATACAATAGATTTCAATATTAATCGGACTACCTGAGATCTGAATCCGCACATTTAGCTTTTAAGTAACGAATAAAGAAAAGAGCGATTGCAGCTACGTTTAATTCGTTTATTAATCACTTCAAGCCGACGTTTCGGTTCAGATTCGCGACCATCCTCAGGGCTGAAGTGTGTCAATAAAAAGTCGAATGGCGCAATATTTATTCCCATTTAATAAGAACCGTAGTCAAGGTTAGAATGTTTTGTAAGGTTATCAAATAATGTCATTATCTCTAACCCCTCAGATGAAAATAATAGAACATGTCTTCTTAGTCTCTCCTGATATACTAGATTTCGTAAAATGAAATTCAATTTCAAGAGGACAATCTTTCTCCAATGATGTTTTAATCAACCAAGAGAAAATTAGAAATTTATTCATAAAATTTTTTAATATCTTCTGTGTGATTGTGATTTGTGTATATTTTATTATAGCTATTAAAAAGGTGTGTGACTAGCCAAATAGACAAGGTCCTCTTAGATGATGAAATTTTCTACACGGAGAGAGAAAGAGGGGAGGGAGGGGAGGGGGAAGGGGTAGGCAGTGTGTGGAGGGGGTCTGATTGACCCTTCCAAATAATATATTATATTATTATATAATATCAGAATTTATATCAGAGAGCATTCATTAGTTGTAGGAAAATCTTTCAAAGAGTAAAATATTTTCAATTTACATTTTTTGTTTTAATTATACGTGTACTTTTTAGATATTTAATTGACGGTAATACTAATATTAATCCTTCTTCTAGAGTTTCGGAATTAGCGAAATCCTTCTTCAAGGCAAAGGATTTTTTTATTATTATTCGACATAAATGGATGAAAAAAATCCTACTTACTCCGATTGAAATCGTATTTTTTTCTTCTATAAAAAAGCGGGATTTAATTCATTTTTGTAGAAGGAATCAAACAAGTCAGGCTTGACGTTTCGGCCTTCTTCGGCTCTTTACAAAGAATTATCAGAAATATATGCATGGATAATAAATAATTTAGTATTCAGAAAAAGAAAGAATTAAAAAAAAAATTAAATTAAAATATTTTATTTAATTTTTCATCTAGAGCCTACGGTTGATAGCTTAATTTCTTTATTATTTATCAACCATTTTTTCATGCAATAGAGAGAAATAATAATTTCTTTACATAATACCGTTTATTACTTTTATTTTACCTAAGTCTTCTAAGGAATTTATTTTATTTAAAACTTGTTAAAATTTTTCTATAATTTTGTCAATTTTGGGCGAGATGATGCAAGAGATGAAGCCATTTAGTGGCCAAAACTCTTTTCCCCACTTTTATTAATAAATTATAATTTTTTCGTGTTTTTAAAATTCTTAATAAATAGTTTTCATTTTTTTTTTGACTGTGCCTTACTTACCCCAAACGAAGACAAAAATTTCCTTTACAATTTTTTTGAATATAAATTCATTTTTGAGTTTTAGGATTTATATGAAATTGTCAAGCTGTTTATGATTATTTTCTTTTCTCTTCATTGTCCTGTCTATGTTGAATTAATTTTTCTTCTTGATTTGTTTACTAACTTTATATATATTTATATATCTCTCTACATCCCCTGGAATTGTTGGAGTTCTCTTTGTTTATCATTAAAATGTTTATTTAAATTCTTAATGATGTGTTAAATAAAGAAATAAAATTTTCTTTTCTATTGTTGAATTAAAATTAAATTCTTTGGAATTTAATTATTCTTACGTAGGCCTATATAAATTCTAATTAATTGAAAATATGAGATTTATTATTAAATTTAAAAATTCACTTTTTTTTTTAATTGTCAAATTAATACTAAAACGAAAACCGACTCTAACAGGGAATTTTTTATTTCTACCCCCAAGTACGAAATCGGTAAAATGCGAAAATCGATGTATTTTTTTGTTTTTTACTTCAAATTTGGTAGGCCTACAAATTTTTTTTTTTTGGGAGGTTAACGATTTATATATCTTCTACATCTCTATTATTTGGAGCCCTCTTTGATTTTTTTGTTAATCTCAATTTAATGAATCTAACAAAAAAAAAAAATGCCAATTTCATAATATCCCAATTTTTTTTGATCAATCAATCATCAATCGATCGATTGATTTTTTTCTTTTTTTTTTTTTAATTATAAAGATGATTTTTTTTAATAGAAAAGAAAAGAGTTACACAACGTAGCAAGAAAAAAAAAGGGAATGGGAATTTATTTATTTATTTTTTTTCGATGAATGAATTTTGTATGCTTTGCCCTGGGCCAAGTCATCAAGCAGACAGCTTGTCTGGTCCAAAACTAGACGGCCTCAAACATTGACCCCAACTAAGCGCACATGTTGTTGTTGTTGTTGTTGCTGCTGCTGATCAAGTTGACAGCTAACCTAACTGACACTTAAAACTAAACTAACACACCACACACTTTCTAAAGATACTCCTAGAGAAAATTTCGAAAACACACACAAAAAAAAAAAAAAAAAAGGAAAACACACAACACTTTTCACTTGGATGTATTTTTTTTTCTAACCTTTGGTGACTCGTGGCTTATCGCTGCTTTTGGTTTTCGTTGTCGGCTCACTTGACACGCCACTTGACAAGGCAATCACCACCACTAGTAGTTGACACCACCTAAAGCCCATGGTGTTAAAAGTGTCTGTGTGCAAAAATAACGTTTTGCCTAATGCGAACCGAGAGACCGGTCGCAACTGCTGGTGGGCTTCTAACACACTGACTGACTGCCTGACTGGCTGACTGGCTCAACTCCTCGCCTCGACACGGTCTTGCACGTCGTTTGTGGTGGGGCTAGCCTATATTTTCACCGTTGCAAACGTCAAACACCTGTGGGAAAGAGAAAGAGAAAGAGAAAGAGAAAGAGGTGGTAAACCCCCCCCCCCTCTAACATATTACTATTTTGGCGATTGGTTTGATCCAGGGGGTGGGGGTGGGAGGGGGAGCCAATACACAGGTGAAGGGGTTTGCGCAATATAGCCTACTCCAGTGGGGGACTCTCACTTTTTGGACGACTTTGCGCAAAGTCCTCTCCCCACTAAGAGGTTGCCACACCCTCGTAGAGGCGCCAAGGTCGCGTCGGTGAACTTGTGTGGTGCCCCCCGTCACTGCCATAGACCACCTCGTAGTCAATAGGCAACGCGCAAACTATTACCTAGGAATAATAGCTTCCGCATCAAAAAGAGAGACAAAAAATCATTCTTTTTTTATTTTAAGTGTAGAATACGCAATCTTGGATTTTATTAATATCAAAAAAAAAAAAAAAATATTGGTTCTTATATTTATATTTATTGGTAGCCAATAATTCGCATGCATCTCTAAGCACAAGAGGCAAGAACTCCGCCCCTGTGCTATGCTAACTTCAAGTTGTGTTGATAAATACAACGGAGAAAAAAAATGGTTCGTTTTTTTTCTACAAAAAATTTACATAACTCAGGGGCGTATATAAGGGGGAGCCGAGGAGCCCCCCCCCCCCTCCCCACCCCGAAATGTTTGCGCGGCCCCTTAGCGCGAAAAGTTAGGCTCCACAAAAGAGGAAATGTTCCGCGAACGGCACATGAAGAAAATTTTGGTTCCACAGATGGACCCGCGGGTGGCAAGGCAAAAATTTAGCGTCTCTAAAAAAAAAAGGTCAAATATTTTTTCGAACGGGAAAATTTGGTTCCGCGAAAAGAAAATTTTCCGCAGAAAAATTTTTGAGATCAGGCCCTCCGAAAAAAATTTCTATATACGCCCCTGACATACCTTATCTATGTATTTGAACCAAATTGGTTTTAATTTTTTAGTTTTTTAGGCTAATAAAGAGAAAATTTCCTTGGGAAATTAATAAAATCTTAGATCTCGTATTCTACTCTGCACGGGAAACAGAGCCACCAAGATTGTTACAGTGAGACTAGCTAACACGAGAGAAACTCGAGTGGGGGCTTCGTAAAGTCTTCTCCCAGTTGCATTTGGCACAATATAATTTAAATGAATATATATTCACTAAATTCTTAAATACAACCCCCACCCGTGGCCCCGAGAGGTTAGAGATATTGACAAATGTCTATATTAACCATCTTAAGGGAACGATAAAATATTTGTACAATATTGAAAGAATAGTTGTAAGAGGAAAAATTGGTCGTCTCATCAAAATGAAGCTCAAGGGCATAATTACCCCCCCCCCCGCCTCCCGAGGTTTGGAAAAAATTTATTTTGAATGTAAAATTTTAAAAATTAATATTTAAAAATTTGATTTGTTTTTATATTCTATTAATAGCAAACAAGTGCAGAATGCACCTTTAAATTACCGAAATTAAGGAAAAATTGTGTGATGTGAGACGAGTCACACCAGATTACCCTCCCCCCCTCCTGAGAAACACCTCTGGATCCGCTCTTGATGAAGCTACTCACGGGAAATTAGCTTGATAGTAATAACTTGTAAAAATGGGCCCGACTAATAGCCCTATATGTTAAAAAATCTGGTGGGACTGTCGCACAGCACACAACTTTCTCTTACCTTCGGTAATCGAAAGTTGTGTTCTGTGCTTGTCACACCAGATTTTTTGCGTCGACATATATTTAGTTCCCGACAGTACGGAACATTTGAGTTCAGATGTAAAAGTATGGGAAAATATTTATATTTTGTTACTATGGCAACCATTTCTCCTATCTTTTCTATGGAGTACAAGAGTAAAGTGGTCTTCAGAAGATTTCAATTTCAAAATGAGAATATACATTTTAAAGAGAATCTAAAAATTAATGATTTTTGAATTTTAAAAAAATCGTTGGAGCAAATTTTGAGAAAATCGAAAAAAACTGAAAAAGTACATCAGTAAAGTACTAGTACTCTTTGGCCGATTTTGATTAAAAGCTTATTTTGTCGGTCCCGGGGGTGTTTAACTTAAATATAAAATTTCAGCCTCCTAGCTCAATTCCTTCATGCTTAAAATTGAACACACACACACACACACAGACACACAGACAGACCATGTCGCGAAAACCACTTTTTGGACTCAGGGGACCTCAAAACGTGAAGATCCATCAAAATCTCGACATCGAATTTTTGACATGAATCCAATACTTTCTCTCTATATATATATTACATAATATGTAATACAATATATTATATACATAGCTAAGAGAAAGTAATAAATATATGTCGACACAATAAAAAGATATAAAGCATTATAGATGTATTTAGTTTCGACCTAAAAGAAAATTTTAAATAATTTTTATCTAAAAACTTTTAAATCTTGAAAGCTGCTAACTTTCATGTTATGGTTTAATTCCATTAAGTTTTTAAAATTTTCTTTTAGGTCGAAACTAAATGTAAAAGTATATTATACGTATTTATCGTTCTGAAAGCTGCAATAAGAGCTAGTAAAAGAAATAAATTAATTGTTAAAAAATAATTTCTATAATTTTTATAGAAATAGGGAATTGATTTTTCCCAAAGTGAATAGTTCTTGATTTTATAGCCTATATGTTAAATAAATATGTCGACACAAAAAAATCAGGTGTGACAAGCACAGAACACAACCTTCAATTACCGAAGGTATGAGAAAGTGGTGTGCTGTGCGACCATTCACACCAGATTTTTTTAACTTAAAAAAGATTTTTTTGTCTTCAAAAAACAAAACTCCCCCCCCCCAAAAAAAATTACGTTTTTTCAAAATCTATGTATTTTAATTACGGGTAGAAATTAAAAAAAAAACCTAATTAAATTTCACAATTATTATTCTATAATTAATAAGATATATGAAATTGTATTTGTCTTTTTCATTAGAAGAAGAATAAATTTAAGTAAATTTAAATTGGTAACCGTTGGCACTAGTTAGGATAATATTCAGAAAATCAAGTATGGGTCGTTTTGATAACTTACCTACCCCAACATTAAAATGGCCTCCCTATGGGGAAATACATGGTGTGTGTCCTTCAGCATTAAAATAGCTGAAGGACACACACCATGTATTTCCCCATAGGGAGGTTATTTTAATGTTGGGGTAGGTAAGTTATCAAAACGACCCATTGAATAATGAAACATAAGCCAGGCTTTGCGTCTAGACAGGAAAACTTCGCCCCCCCCCTCTAACCCCCCGCCAACCGGCTCGGGCCCGCCTTCGGCGGACCCCCCTCTTTTCTTATTTATAAAAAGAAATTTTTTATTTTAAACACTCACACCTTTTTCCCATTCACATTCGGTCTTTTCGGCGACTCAGGCCATATAAGACTTTGACGATAAGCGTTATTTTAATAACATAAATATATAATATATGGGGTCCAGGCATTCTGATTTAAGCCATTTGGAAACCAAATGGTACCCTTGGTATACGAGGCAGGCGCTACCAACTGATTTGTTTACATTCAGATAATACAACAATGCAAAGAATACATATATATTTCTCTATAAATTTATTTTGTGAGAAATCGTAACTTTAGGAATTAATCACTCAAAAACTTATAGGAATTTTGAGACTAGAGTATTTTTCCTGAACTCTTTATAACGTCCTCTATAAGACTGCAAAATTTCGTTTCAAAATTTCAACGGGAAGTTGGTCAAACAGTATAAATGATTTTGTTTGAATTGACTCTGCTTTCCATGATAGACTGGACCAAAAACATTAAAGTAAATCCCAAACAAAACGTTCTTTTAGATACAGAATTTTCTCCTGTTTCTTTCTAATCAAGCATTGTTTTATCACTTTTCTATTCTTTTACGTATTTATAACAACGCCCTTTTATCAAATTCTTCATTTTTCCGCTCTAAATGAGACAAAAGACGGAAAATATTTTTTTCTAAAATAAAGAATAAAATCAATTTTAATTCCTTTTCCTGTGTGGATAATTAAAACAAATAAATAATCTCAATTTAAACGTAAGCACTAAATTTTAAACAAATGACGAAATAACAAGGAAAGAAAAGATTAATTGTTTTTGTTTTGTTTTCTGCGAAAGGAGGTAGCTAAGCTATCTTATCGAATTTGTATTCAATAATTTAGTTTTAATATTTCTCTTTCTCTTTAAAAATCAAGAATTGTCATTTGTCTTATGGTCCATTGACTGCATTCTTAGTAAGCTTCAAGATCAACGTAAAATTTCTTTATCTTTTGTTTATAATTATATGTCATCTAGATCTCTTATTTCTTGTTCTTGGCTTTAATTGTTAAGCATTTATTAAATTAAATAATAATTAAAATAAATCAAAATGCATTCTAAATAATAATTAATTATAGAAACAATAAGAAAATTAATTATAATCTCAATTTGAAATAATTATTTCAAATACCTTAATAGTTATATTTTGGAAGCAAATAGTCGTTTTAGTGATTTCGAATGAGATTATACAAATAAAGAGACATGAAAGGTAATATATACATACAGTATATACTAATATTTATATTGGTTACAAGAGTTTATCAACATTATATTTATATTTACATTCATATTTGTTTTTTTTCCATTTTGAATAAATGCATGTTTCTTATAATTAAGAGGTTAACTTATTATTATTACTCTTAATGTAAGAGTCGTAATTCCTTCGTCGTTACAGCAAGCGGTTCTTAAGGAACTTCATGTTGGACATCTCGGAATGACTAAAATGAAACAATTGGCCAGAGCTCATTGCTATTGGAAAAATATAGATAAAGACATAGAAGAAATGGTTAGGACATGCAAAGAATGTTGTTTAAAACAAAATGAACCTCCTAAAACAAGTATTCATCCCTGGGGAGAACCGGCGGGTCCATGGTAAAGAATACACATTGATTTTTTCGGACCACAAAATGGTTTATTTTATTTTGTTATCGTCGATGGTTACAGTAAATGGGTGGAAGTTATTCCAACAAAAACAAATATGAATGTAAATATAAATATAATGTTGATAAACTCTTGTAACCAATATAAATATTAGTATATACTGTATGTATATATTAAAAGAAACTGAGCTTCAAGATGAAATTTGAAAGATATCAGAATTTTGGTTTGTTTTCCTCTACTCTTGATATTTTTGGTTACTTATTTGATTAACTATTCCCACTTTCTACATCTGAGGCCATTTAGATCCCGGCCCTATTTACTTAAATTTCTGTTAGATAGAGATTCACTCCGAAAAGGTAGCAAAATTATTGCAATTGCCTTGAGACAATATATTTTCTTATAAAATACAGGTGTACAATTACAATTACATTTTTTAAGACATGCTCAGAGTGATGTCTCAATTATATAAGTATTTTGTATTTGTATATTTGAATCTTCTCGGAGGAATTAATCTGACAATATAATTAATGTATAATATTTTCATTTTTCTTTTAAATGTGAATTATACGTATTTATTAAAAGCAAGTCAAGAAGGTTAGTTTATGTCAGCCAAAAATTACTAATATTAATCTAATTTGTTCATACATGACGTCATCAGGGTGCAAAATAGTCAGAATTGTCTTTTCACCATGTTAAAGATAGGACAAATTTGAAATTTTTGATGTCCTCTCAAAAAGTCAATTTTGATCCAAAATGAAATTTTATATCAAAGGTATTACTTTAAATTTCATCCAAATCGGTCTAGCAGGGAAACCTGTAGCTTTGTCTAAAAATTTGAAAATTGAAGAAAAGAATGAAAAAAAAAAAGAAAAAAAAAAAAAAAAAAGGAAAAATAAGAGACTAACTTTTGACCTTCCGAAATCGGCAAAATCTCAACTTTGAGCCTCTGCCATTCTGTTTGGCACTGGAATTTTTTTTTGAATTCGTGCTCAAAATAATCCTTATTTATTCTAGTTTAATATAAAAAAAATTTGGCTCCGATATCTTAAAACCTTTTTGAGAAATTCGCCCAGAAAGAGAAAAGTTTCTCAAAAAAATTTTTTCACGTCCCTATCTTTTATTAAGGATTTAAAATCATTCTTGATAATATAGTCTAGGGACGACTCGTCCATCTAAATGCAATGGGCCATTGGCATCTATTGGAATATCAACTAAATGGTAGTATTAAGAGTTTCTTTGCTTTCTTTTGCTTTTCACATGCTCGGCGACGAGTCGCTCACGCGACTCTTGATTTATTTTAGTTTTTACTTTCTCATGTAGAGAAAGTATTGTAATCGTAAAAAAATTCGACTTCGAGATTTTGATGTTTCTCTACGTTTTAGACCTCCCTGAGTTCAAAAATACCATTTTGTGCATTATGTCTGTGTGTGTGTGTGAACACGATTGCTTAAAAACCAAAGCAGCTAGATCGATGAATTTTGGTATATATGGCCTACACTAAAATTGTAGATTTATATCAACTTTTGGAGTAAATACATCACTTGGAAGTAGTACTCTTCTGTTCAAGATGATAAGAAATAATTTCCAAAGAAGAATGCAGCTAAATTTATTTCATTTAAATTTAATAAAAATTCTTAATCACTTGCTGACGTTTCGGTTCGGGTTTGAAACGTCAGCAAATGATTAAGAATTTTTATTAAATTTAAATGAAATAAATTTAGCTGCATTCTTCTTTGGAAATTATTTCTTATCATCTTGAACATAATACTACAGATATAACAAATATTCAATTACTAGTAGTACTTTACTTAAAAAGTTTTTTCAAAAATTTCGAAATTTTCAATTTCTTTGTTATATTATGATAAAATACTCTATTTTAAAAAGTTTATATTCTTTGACATTTTTCCGAAAACTGAATAGTTTTTGAAATAATCACAGAAGAAAAAGACATTTTTCCTTAATTTTGGAAAGAAAAATAAAAAAAAAATGCTTAAAGGTGTATTCATTTGTTTATATTATACATGTATATTGTACATATTATACATGTTTTTTAATGACACCTGTATGATTTTGTTTTGATTTTTTATCAAAATTAACGAATATTTTCTATTTCTTCTTTGATTATTTCAAAAACTATTCAGTTTTCGGAAAAATATCAAAGAATAAAAACTTTTTAGAATTGAGTATTTTATCATAATATAACAAAGAAATTGAAAATTTCGAAATTTCTGAAAAAACTTATTAAGTAAAGTACTACTTCCAAGTGACGTATTTACTCCAAAAGTTGATAGAAATCTACAATTTTAGTGTAAGGAGCATATACCAAATTTCATCGATCTAGCTGCTTTGGTTTTTAAGCAATCGTGTTCACACACACACCCAGACGTAATTCCAAAAGAAAATATACGAGAAAGTCTTGGGGAAGTCATTTCCCATATTTTTTTTTGGATCAAATTACTGTCTGTTTTTTTCTTTGGTTGTTTATACAAAGAGACAGTTTAGTGTTTTGTCATCCAGGTAACAAGTGCGTCAAAGAGAAGTGGGAAAGACCATTCTCTGAATAATCCTTATAGTTCCTATTTCTAATTGGAACTTTTTTTTTCTGAAGGTTACTCACCTCATTTTCTCTAAGCTTTAAATTACTCATTATCTTTATTAGTTAATAAGAAACATGAAAAAAAAAAATTATTAGATTTGCTTTTAGGGAAAAAACGACTAACAAGAGAGGGAAAAAAAACAACACGACTCTTACGATTTAAGAATATTAGAATTAGTGCTGCATTAGTTAATTAGAAAAAGAGAAAGGCTTATATATGCGTAATTTTTTTCTTAATTTTCTATTAAAATTCTTATATAATTGCTGATTTTAATTAATTTATCTTTTAAAGTATTTTGTGTAGAGAAAAATAAACAAAAAAAAAAAAAAATCGTAAAAAAAAATTAGGATTTATGTTTTTTTAAAATTAAATTGAGAGATGTCTCTCACTCTCGAAACTTGCTTATTTTTAAATATTGGCGACTGTCATTTTGGAGAATTTTTTTGACTTTCTTGTTAAAATATCTTTAAAAGCCTTCGGCAGAAACTCTTGATTTTATTTTTAACGTATTCATTGGAAGTGAATTGATAAAATGTAAGTTTTTTGTTTTGGTATCTATTGCACAAGTGGCTATATAATTCGATATGTGTGAATTTCGTCGTTATTCCCCATAGGCTACATGTTAAATTTCAATTTTTAAAAAATTAATTACACGATAACCCTGGGTCAGATCTGCTTCAAAATTTTATTTTAAATGTATGTGATAGTGATTAATAACATATTAAAAAATTAGCTTTTAATCTAATAAAGTGCTTTAATGTCTGAACAACCTTAATTATAAAAAGAATAAATAATAAAGAGAAAACCTCGAATCTAAGAGATGTAGAAGATATATAGCTATTTATATATCGTTAATAAACAATTAAAATAAATAACAATGCCATTGCAAATAGCAGATTTCATTTTTGATAATCATTTTACCGCGGCGGGAAATTCTTATTTGAAGGTTTAAACCCTTGTAGATTCCGAACGGCTAATTAGATCAGACTAAATTTGATCTCAATTTGTGCAGAACGAATAATCTCATTTTTTAAGCCAAAAAAATTGCCATTTTTCTGGCGAATAAAATCATAAGCCTCATTTTCGTTTTCTTCATTATTATAAATGCTTTTAAAACATAAACTAGCGCGAATTATTGTTCCATTCTCTACTATATGCTTTATAAGACATACAAGTATTCATTTTTATAAAGAAAGTTATTATAAATTAAGTGGCTGATTTACAGCTATCGTCCACTAAGCCCTTCAATTAAAAGATAATTGAATTTTATTTTAGAATAGTTTCCTACATCTTCATTAAATTCTTTATACATAGAAAAAAAAACTCATAAAAATCCGTCAAGTAGTTTCAGAAATAATAAATTACAAAGAAAAAGTTAAAATTAAATCTCATAATTATTCTTTTATAATTAATCATCTTTATATATATAATTCTTCTGTACGTGTGTATGTGACTGAACTCCTCCTAAACGACTGAACTAATTATGATGAAATTTTCTGTGTATGTTTGTGAGAGTCCCGGACAGGTTTTGTTTCACAAATAACAATAAGTTAATGAGTAATTAACCGTTAAAATAAGAAAAAAATAAAAATTAGGAGAAAGGGTTGCCATGGTAACAAAATATAAATATTTACCCATGTTTACGATTTTTTTTTATTTATTTACATTTTGAATTCTAAAATATCGGCGCAAATTTTTTGTCTATGTACCGGGAGAGTCCCGGAAAGGATATGATTCACAAAAAATCTTAAGTTCATAAATAATTAACCGTTGAAATAATCTCTATATATAAAAATGAATTGGGAAAAATGTTTGTATGTACCGGTACGTATATAAGTAGGCGAGCAAGGGGGTCCAGGGGCGCAGCCCCCCGGCTAGACGGAGAGCCCCGCCGAAGGCGGGGCTTTGCGTCTAGTATAAATATGAAATTTGATTTTATGCATTATTGCGTTTAAATGAAAAGAATTAATTAAATTTCAACATGAAATCTTAATATCTCTGAAACTATTCATTGGAAAATGTTAAGATTTTGATGTGATAAAATAGCAACACAGTATATTAATAATCACGATTTTCTCAGCATCCACATAAGGGGCAACGGGAGCGAAGGCGTTACGCATGTTTTTCGCGATAAGAAGGCGTTGTGTGTCATAAAAAGTTGCCCAAAAAATCAAATAATTCAAAAATTTGCCAAGAGATGCCAGAATGGTAGCTAATAATATTTAATGCATTTGGTTGATTTTCATTGATCTTTTAACAATAAATACTTTATAAATGTTATTATATATTATGTATCTTTTATAAAAGCATAAAAATATATAAATATAGGCCAGATATAGGCTAATACTATATCGGCAGTTAGACTAGCCTGCCATCTATTGTAAGAATGCTAAACTAATTTGACAGTTGATTTTTAAATAAATCATCTAAGCTTATTTTAAAAATTTCTTAATTAATATGTGATTAATAAACCCAAATAAATTCATTTTTAAATTTAAAAAAAAATTAAAGATTATTGGGACAGATTGTTTTTTTGTATTTGCTTGATAACAAAAAAATTAATTACGATAATTTTTTAATAAGTCATTAAAAAAATTATAGCTCCCAATAATCACTCATAAATATAATTCATTAAAAAAAAACCGCATTGAAAAATTCCTCATAATAGTCTAGTTTTTTTTAAAGTACGTTTAGACGTCGCTCCTGAACCCCCTTAAGCCATTTGGTATCCAAATGGCTTGTAGGTGTTATTTATTTCTAAAAAATTAAAATAAAATAAAATTATATAAATAAAAAAAAAATTAGGTTACTTTCGCGTTAAAGGAGTATTTAATAATTTTTTTTAATAATAATAACAGGAAAATAAAAGACAATGGTTTAAGTTCAAGTTGGCTGACAAAGAAATATTTCCTTATTTTAAGGAAAATTAAAAATTAAATATTTACCTAATAACTTTAAAGTAGACATAATACTGTGTGGCGCCAGACCTCTAAAAGAAGCGGAGCTTTTCCTAAAAAAATAATCTGGTGTGTCTGGTCGCACAGCACACAACTTTCTCTTACCCTCGGTAATCGAAAGTTGTGTTCTGTGCTTGTCACACCAGATTTTTTGTGTCGACATGTATTTAGTTTCCGACAGTACGGTACATTCGATTTTCAAGATGTAAAATTTATATGTGAAAATATTTATATTTTGTTACCATGGCAACCATTTCTCCTATCTTCCCTATGGAGTACAAGAGTAAAGTGGTCTTCAGAAGATTTCATTGACAAAATGAGAATATATATTTTAAAAGGAATATAAAAAATAATTGATTTTTGAATTTAAAAAAAAATCGTTGGAGCAAATTTAAAGAAAATCGAAAAAAACTGAAAAAGTGCATCAGTAAAGTACTAGTACTCTTTGGTCGATTTTGTTCAAAAGCTTCGTGTCACGTCCCATGGGGGTGCCTAACTTAAATATAAAATCTCAACTTCCTAGCTCTTTTCGTTCTTGAGATATTTTGTTCACAGACAGACAGACACACAGACAGACCATGTCGCGAAAACCACTTTTTTGGATTCAGGGGACCTCAAAACGTGAAGATCCATCAAAATCTCGACATCGAATTTTTGACATGAAACCAATACTTTCTCTCTCTCTATATATTAACATAAATATAGAGGTAAGAGAAAGTAAAAATTAAACAATAACGTAGATGATTAAGGCAGTCCGCGCAGCTATTTTAATATTTCTTATAGTTTAATCGTTTTAATCTTGAGGAAGAGTTAGGAACAGAGAGAGAGAGAGAGAGAGAGAGAGAGTAGGAAGCACGCGTTAGAGCATCCATCACTGTGAATGTCATTAAAAGCTCTGCTGTTTGTTTTCCCGTATTTGCTTGTTGCTATTCATTCGGCACAAGGTCACCAGGATGCTTACAGGTCACTCAACTCTTCTCTTCTCACTTGCACTTTACTCTTTTTGTTTACATTTATTTATTCACGAGATTTCAATACCAATTCAATTCTACAGATTTATACTTAAAAGAATTAAGAGAAATTATTAATTAAGTGAAAAATAAATTTAATTTAAATTGTTATTTGGTTGAAATTAAATTTGTCTTTTGACTTTCTCTTACCTATGTATATATGTTAATATATAGCGAGAGAAAGTATTGGATTCATATCAAAAATTCGATGTCAAGATTTTGATAGATATAGACGTTTTGAGGTCCCCTGAATCCAAAAAAGTGGGTCCCGCAAATTGGTCTATCCGTGTGTATGTGTGTGCGTGTGTCTGTCTGTCTGTCTCTGTGTGTGTCCAATTAAAAGCATGAAGGAATTGAGTTAGGAGGTTGTTAAATTCAGTACCCCCCTGAGGCGTGTAAATAAGCTTTTAATCAAAATCGGCCAAAAAAGTATTAGTACTTTACTGATGTACTTTGTCAGTTTTTTTAGATTTTCTCGAAATTCGCTCCAACGATTTTTTTTTTAAATTCAAAAATCAATTATTTTTTAGATGCTCTTTAAAATGTATACGTATTCTTGTTTTACCCTCTAAATCAGTGTTTCCCAACCTTTTTTGACCCATCGCCCCTTTCCGGAGGTTGTCTATCACCTATCGCCCCTCCCCCCCTCTTTTCATTTTCATTACATGATTTAAAATTTCTAACAAAAAAGTCCTTAATTTCAAAGTGAATCAATCAAGTTCCTTAGATGACGTTCTCTTTTCGAAGTGAAAAAATACAAAAGCTACAGAAATAGTGACTGAAACGTTGAAATTTTCAAATGGAAGCCAGGAAAGAAATCAGACAAAAATTTAATCAATCTTTATCTAATTTTTAATTTCGACAACCGAAGTTTCGGGCGCAATCGCGTCCTTCCTCAGGACAATAGGTAGTAGGTAAAATACAGATGGGATACTATCTACCGATTTCCTGAGGGAGGATGCGATTTGCGTCCGAAACGTCTGTAATCGAATAGTTAGTAAAATACGGATGGGATACTCACTACCGATTGTCCTGAGGAATGACGCGATTTGCGTCCGAAACGTCGGTTGTCGAAATTAAAAATTAGATAAAGATTGATTAAATTGTTGTCTGTTTTCTTTCCTGGCTTAACCTTTTAAACATCTAATAATAATTTTATTTTTATGAAGAAAATAACAAAAAATGGATCTTTTTTCGGTAAATCTTTATTTAATGAAAACAAAAATGACGTTCCCAAATCTTTCTTCAGACTATATTTTTTCCTCTTCTATCCAGACCATCCTGTAAATAGGAGATTTTCCTCTTTGATTTGTTCTTTTAAATTTTAGTAAACTAACTTTGAATACTCATCGCCCCCCGCTTATTTATCGCCCCCCTGATATCCCAAATCGCCCACTTGGGGGGGCGATCGCCCCCAGGTTGGGAACCACTGCTCTAAATTGTTTGAAGCATACTTTACTTTTGTGCTTCATAGAGAAGATAGGAGAAATGGTTGCCATGGTAACAAAATATAAATATTTTCCCATACTTATAAAATTTGAATTCTAATAGGGTAGGTAGGGCCAAAAGCACTCAATTTTCTGTTTTTCTCAATTTGAGAAAAACTGGGCGTAAATATTCGCAGTATATCATATGCATGAAAAATAAAGTTCAGAATCTTATCTTTAATTTTAGAGTTATTCCATTCTTGCATGGCCATTTATTTTTTTTTTTTTTTTTTTTATTAAAAAAAAACATTCACACTTTTTTCTCATTCACACTCACACTCACACACACATTCACACAGTCTTTTCGGCAACTCAGGCCATTTAAGACTTAAGACGATAACCGTTGGTAATATATATTATCTATTGTGGGTTGAGGCATTTCTATTTAAGCCATCTGGTATCCAAATGGCTTAAATAAAATCATCGGACTGCCTGGGTCCGAACCCGCGACGTTTGGTATAGGAGGGAGGCGCGCTACCTACTACGCCAAACCCGGGGGCTTGGCCATTTATAAAAACGATATTTCAAAAAAATAAAATAAAACAATTTCGTGACTTTGCTCCATTTTTTAGGGCAAAGTCACGCAGTGCTTCCACTCAGTTTTTCTCTTATAAAATCTTAATTTTAGTGTCTTTTTGAATACTAAATTTACAAATTTCCCTTATAAATGATAACTACTATGCATTTATCTACTAAATTTAC
Source organism: Euborellia annulipes (assembly GCA_023213315.1). NCBI lineage: Eukaryota > Metazoa > Arthropoda > Insecta > Dermaptera > Anisolabididae > Euborellia > Euborellia annulipes. The sequence continues at coordinate 8,250 of JAKCPI010028156.1, read as the reverse complement.
AAATGTATGCGTTCAAATATTTACAACAAAAAAACATTTTAAAATTACATAAGATTTAAACTTTCGACCGTTGGTTCTCGTTGAAACATTTTGTAAATTAAAATTACAATTTTTTTCGAAAAATAGAGTATATATTGTAATTTTACAAACATTGTATAGTATTTTTCGTTAAAAATTGTATTTTTTCTCGAAAGTAGTTTAGGAATTCTAAAATTACCACACATTTACACTCTAATTTTCAAACGACTTTCGAAAATTACAATACATTTGTAAATGGTTTTTGCAAAGATTTACTAAATTTAGTATGTTTTTGTGTAGAAAATATGCTTGCTTCCTAAACAATTGTAAAATTACAAAATATTTTTTACAGTGTAGGGAATCTAAGATAGACCAAGGGCGGTGATTTTATTATATTCTTTCCTTAAATTGTCCAAAAAAAATCTGGTGTGACTGGCGCACAGCACACAACTTTCTCTTACCTTCGGTAATCGAAAGTTGTGTACTGTGCTTGTCTCACCAGATTTTTTGTGTCGACATGTATTTAGTTGCCGACAGTACGGTACATTCGATTTTCAAGATGTAAAATATATAAGTATGGAAAAAATATTTATATTTTGTTACCATAGCAACCATAGGAGAAATTCCTATCTTTCCTATGAAGAACAAGAGTAAAGTGGTCTTCAGAAGATTTCAATCACAAAATGAGAATATACATTTTATAGAGAATCTAAAAAATAATTGATTTTTGAATTTTAAAAAAAAATCGTTGGAGCAAATTTTGAGAAAATCGAAAAAAACTGAAAAAGTGCATCAGTAAAGTACTAGTACTTTTTGGCTGATTTTGTTCAAAAGCTTCGTGTCACGTCCCATGGGGGTGCCTAACTTAAATATAAAATTTCAACTTCCTAGCTCTTTTCGTTCTTGAGATATTTTGTTCACAGACACACACACAGACAGACAGACACACAGACAGACACACAGACAGACAGACCATGTCGCGAAAACCACTTTTTTGGATTCAGGGGACCTCAAAACGTGAAGATCCATCAAAATCTCGACATCGAATTTTTGACATGAATCCAATACTTTCTCTCTCTATATATTAACATATATATAGAGGTACGAGAAAGTAAAAATTGATAGTTTTCTTTTAAATTATATTACAACTTAAAAAAACGGCGCCCTCAAGTGGTGTGCTGTGCGACCAGTCACACCAGATTTTTCCCCTGCATATTTCGTCATTTTATAGTGCATTAATTCGACTCTCAGCAAAAGTTGGTCTGTCTGCCTTGTGTAAAGAAGTTTCACTTCAAAAAATGCCCTTGACCTTTAGATATCCTAATTAAATTCATAGATAACGCAATTAGAGATCCCGTATGAGTGAAGGAAATGGCCAGTTCATTAATTAATTAAATTTGCTGATCGAATGCCCGGGGTCCTTTCACACTCTGATTATTCACGTGAATGTGAACGAAATTAGATAGCTGACTGACTGACTGAATAATAATTAAATAAAACACACACACATACACATTTATATATATACTGTACAATTTTACTTTTACAGTAAAAATAAAAAAAATTTTAAATGAAAGTTGAAGTGAAATTATTTTAAACTTTTTTTTTTTTATTTTTCCTTTAAAAAAATAATCAACAAATTTTCTAATTCAATAGTTATAAAATAAATAAATAATTGAATTAAATTGTTATAGTTGTTCCGTAAAATTACGTATTACTTACGAAAAGATTCCAAGCATATTTTATAATCGACCGAGAAGAGCTAAATAATTTAAAAATTCTGGTGTGTGACTAGTCGCACAGCACACACAACTTTCTCTTACCTTAGGTATTAATAAGCTTTTATTCAAAATCGGTCAAAAAGTACTAGTACTTTACTGATGTACTTTTTCAGTTTTTTTTTCGATTTTCTCAAAATTCGCTCCAAGGATTTTTTTTTTTAAATTCATAAATCAACTATTTTTTAGATGCTCTTTAAAATGTATATTCTCATTTTGCCGTTGAAATCTTCTGAACACCACTTTACTCTTGTTCTTCATAGGAAAGATAGAAATGGTTGCCATGGTAACGGAATTTAAATCTTTTTCTTTTTATTAGATTAAAAATCAATTATTATTTAAATTCCCATTTATTTTTATTTTATTTGTGTCTTTAATTGTTTCAAAGAAAACATATATGTCTCTCTCTCTCTCACTTGCAAACATTATCGTCTCTCTCTACTCTTTTTATTAAATTCCCTTTCCACCTTATCTTCGAATAGGAACAATGTTAATTTCCTATAGGGATTTGTATGTTAATTTCGATTCAAAAGGGGGTCCCCTTTGGAACTTTTTACGCATTAAAAATTTTTTTTTCCAATTCTTATGAAATTTTGTATTTATTTACGATTCTATATTGTGTATAAAATGTCCAAATATGAGATTAAAATTTTGAAAAATAACCATAGTTTATTTGAAGCAGTCAACATTTAAAATGCAAGTTTGAAACTAAGGTGCTATCGGAAACTAAATATAAATCTGGTGTGACCAGCACAGTTACCGAAGGGTTGTGTGCTGTGCGCCAGTCACACCAGATTTTTTAATTTTATTTCTCTTTCTCTAACCCAAATTTAAAATGCCATTGAATTTACACCGAGTAGTTTGTTGGTTATATAACTAAACTAAAGAAAAATCCCCATTGAATAATAAAATTTAGATCATTAGAGACAGGAATCTATTTCTTTTAACTATTTCTCTCTCTTAAACATAAACATTTTTTATGTCAAGGAAACCAACCTTCTTTTTTTTTTTTGCGTATATTTAAATAGTTATGAATTTATTATTATTATTATAAATTCAATCAGTTTAAGTACTAATAGGATTATTTTTTTTTTTTTTGTACTTTCCTTTTTGAGCCCCGAGGCGGTATCGTTTAAGCAGAGGTCGACAAACTTTTTTTTTTTTCAACCCCGTATCGGCTTGGGAAAAAAGATGGTCCAAATACAGGCTGCCTTCATAATATGTGAAAAATCTAACTGATCGCACAGCACACAACTTTCTCTTACCTTCTTGTCAAGATATATTTAGTTTCCGCCGATATATTAAAATTCAAGATGTAAAATTTTTTTTTAAGCACACACACTTTTTCCTCATTCTCACTCACACTCACACAGTCTTTTAGGCAGCTCAGGCCATATGGACCCTGTTATGCAATAGTGTGTCAAAGAGCAAAAAATTCAAAATTGAGTTAAGCACGGAATATTGTTTCAAATGCTATAATTAATAGTATTTTTTATGAAATATGTCCTAAAAAAATTTATATTTAATGTAAAAGCATAAAATTATTTTTACAATATTTCAATACATGATTTTCATTTTGCAAAAATGATTTATGTTCCTAACACGTTGTTTTTTATGATGTTAATAACCAATAAAAACTTATTTAACTTATATTATATATTGTTTACCTTTAATAAACCAAAATCTTTTTTTTTTGAAAAATGAGAAATGAATTCGTAGAGGTCAAAATTTAATTTTTTGATATTATTCCTGATAATAGAGATGAGGATGAGTGCGATTTCGATATTAAGTCAATTTCATTATAACTTTGATTTACTTTTGCCATGTTCACTTCCATTCAGGAATTAATTGGTGAGAAAATTTTGTTATCACTTTGTATTTAATTTGGAAATATTAATACTATTTAAAATTTATTAATGTAATTTTGATAAAAAGTTTCTATGCTACTAGTATTAAATATAACCATAAAAGAACTTTAATAATATCTTCGTTTTAATTTTTGAATTATAACCTAAAACTATTTTATTAATATAAATAGTGCATAGATTAATTTGCAATTATGTGTCAAGAGACTTTGAAGCATTTTTACAAATATTAATTGGACTTTTATAATTTATGAATATCTGCCATAATTACAGTATTTACTTGCACAATTGACAAAAAAAAAAATGATATATAATCTAATCAAAATAATTTAAATCAGAAAAACTTTAATGTTGATTTTCTCAAAACTCGATGTCTGGCCTTTGACTCTTATTTGCATAACAGGGTCCATATAAGACTCTGACGATAACGTTTTTTCATGAAAATATCTATTGGGGATCCAGGCATTTCTATTTAAGCCATTTGGTACCTAAATGGCTTAAATAAAATCATCTGGCTGCCTGGGTCCCGCGACATTCGGTATAGACGGTAGGCACGCTACTTGCTACACCAAGCCCGGGGGGGGGGGGGGCAAGAAACAAGTAATGGGCAATAAAGAAATTTTTTAATTCAACATAAGTTGTGAACTGTGAATGAAATTTCGTTCACTTGTAATAAAAGATATATAAAATTTCTAATTGTATCTTAATCAGATTAAAATTTAATTAAAATTTCTAAACAGTGAGCAAGAATAAATTTGATGAATTTGTTCGCCAAAGGGCCCCAACCTCCTGGCAAATGGCAAAGCCCGCCAAAGGCCACCAGTACCACTACTAAACAGAGAAAACGGTATGGGGGGGGGGGGGATGGCGAGAAAAAGAGGCGTGCTTTGGAATCGCGCTAGATTATTTAATTTTTTTTATTTTCAATAGTATACCTACTAATTATTTCTCCATCAATTAAAAAACCGTTTTCAGCACAAACTTTGACGTAGAATGCGATAGTTATAACTAAAAACGTGCTACGATTGGGGACACCTATCGATTTAATGATTTTAATTGTTGAAAAAATAGGTAACGAAATAGATTTTTTAATATAAATAAACTTCGGAACAAAAAAAAAAGAAAATTGAATAGTTGTAGTCAGAATAAAATAGAAAATGATGTAAAAGAAGATTTTTGATGAAAATAACGTCATTGTGACGTGAAAAAATGATCTCATTCGTATTATTCCATTTGTATTATACCGGGTGGGCCAGTAGTGCGTGGACGGAAGATTGTGGGCTTATTAATGGACATTTTTAAAATTTGTTGATCGCACATAATGTGGGGCCTTTAGGGCTACAAATTAAAAATATTTTTGTTCCAATTGCACCTCATATACAGGGTGGTCCATATCAAAGTTATGTTTTTTAAATGGAACGCCCTGTATATTATTGCATATTTGCATTCTACGGCCAATTTTAGTATGAGTTTATGTCATGCAATGTATTCCAAACCAAACCGTTTAGCCGCAAATCGGGCTTTAGTGAAAAAACTGCTGTCTGGAAAAAATTGAATATCTCGCGAACCATAAAACTTAGGGAACTGTTCTTTTGTGATTTTACTAACATTAAAATGTACTAATGTAGGCCAGATGGGTAACCCGGAATTATTCTTGTGTTGGGAGATATGGCTATCCCAATTTGAAAAATTTCAATCATGGATAACTTCATTTTTTCAAATGGAACATGCTACTTTTTTTTATGCCATGGGACGTGAAATTCAATTATCTTTCAGATGATATAAGGTTGTCTGTATCTATCTTTGGTAGTTTTCTTTTTATTCCAAAATATCTGATAACGAAAAAAAAAAAATTTTATTATAGACAAAATAATTGAAAAAAAAATCCAAACGCAAAACAAAATTGTAATAAATGGAAAAAATATGCTAAATATTCGAAAACGTCTTTTAATTTCCTTTAAAATCATTTATTTGAACTTCTCGAAAAAGAAATTAGGGTTATGTTCAGGTTAGGAGGTGCGCCATCTTGTTGACAAATAATAACCCGAATTTGAGCAAGCGGGACTTCTTTGAGAAGTTCAAATAAAAGATTTTAAGGGAAATTTAAAGACATTTTCGAATATTTAGCTTAATTTGTCCATTTATTACAATTTTGTTTTGCGTTTGGATTTTTTTTTCAATTATTTTGTCTATAATGTAGTTTTTGTATTTTTGTAGCCCTAAAGGCCCCACATTATGTGCGATCAACAAATTTTAAAAATGACCGTTAATATGCCCACAATCTTCCGTCCACGCACTATTGGCCCACCCGGTATAGAGATTATAAAAATAAAAACAACGGCATCCACCTATTATGCTAATGAAATTAGTATTTCATTGACACGAAAAGATCTTAAAATACTGCAAGCCATCTAGCAAGCACGATTGGAACCATGTCAGAATTCATGACGCCTGCTAGGGCTGCAACCTCCCAAGAAAGGTTAAAGGCGATTTAACAAATAATAGCTTTGTTTGAAAAAGATTTTCAAATCAACGACTATTCGTTTGACTCCAGGGGGCGCAATTTTTTTAGGTTTGCCCCCCTCTTTCCCCTTCGTTCCATTTAAAGCATGATGGAATGGAGCTATGAGGTTGAAATTTTATATTTAAGGTGTTAGGCATGTTTTTCCCGATAAGAGGACGTTGTGTGTCTTCAAATGTAAACCAAAAAATCAAGTAATTCAAAAATTTGCCAAGAGATGTCAGAATGGTTGCTAATAATATTTAATGCATTTGGTTGATTTTCATTGATCTATTAACAATAAATGTTATTATATATTATGTATCTTTTATAAAAGCATAAAAATATATAAATATAGGCTATTAGGGGATCGGCTGTTAGACTAGCCTGCCATCTATTGCAAGAATGCTGAACTATTTGACAGTTGAATTTTAAATAAATCATCTAAGCTTATTTTAAAAATTTCTTAATTAATATGTGATTAATAATAACAATAAATTCATTTTTAAATTTAAAAAATCTGGTGTGACTGGCGCACAGCACACAACTTTCTCTTACCTTCGGTAATCGAAAGTTGTGTACTGTGCTTGTCACACCAGATTTTTTGTGTCGACATATATTTAGTTCCCGGCAGTAGGGAATATTTGAATTCAGATGTAAAATTTATAAGTATGGGAAAATATTTATATTTTGTTACCATGGCAACCATTTCTCCTATCTTTCCTATGAAGCACAAGAGTAAAGTGGTCTTCAGAAGATTTCAATTGCAAAATGAGAATATACATTTGAAAGAGCATCTGAAATATAATTGATTTTAGAATTTTAATCAAAATCGTTAGAGCGAATTTTGAGAAAATCGAAAAAAACTGAAAAAGTACATCAGTAAAGTACTAGTACTCTTTGGCCGATTTTGATTAAAAGCTTATTTTTCCGGTCCCGGGGGGTGTTTAACTTAAATATAAAATTTCAGCCTCATAGCTCAATTCCTTCCTGCTTAAAATTGAACACACACACACACACTCACACACCCTTCTTCATAGGAAAGATAGAAGAATTGGTTGCCATTGAAACAAAATATAAATATTTTCCCAGGGATTATAAATTTTACATCTTGAAAATCGAATGTATTGTACTGTCGGGGAGCCTACATATATGTCGACCTTTGGTTGTTGTTAAAAAGTGAAATTCCAAAAAGGTGGTGGCAACAACAACAACAACAACAAAAGATTGTTAAAGGAAGTGGAGATTAATCTAAACGTCTCCCCATTAAAGGATTTATTTTCATAAATAAATTCAAGGAGTATTATTATCTTGAGTATGTGAGATGAATAAAGAAAGATACGGGAGTGGGTGGGGATGCTAATACTTTCATTCAAATTCTAATCATAGTTATTTAATCAATTTTTCTTTATTCGCATTCTTTATTATTATGATTATATAATTTTATTAAAAAATACTTTTGGTTGAGTGTTTTTTTTTTATTTTTTATTCATGTCTATGATAGACTAAGTGAATCCACTGATAGAATGAACCAAACCCCTTCTGTTTGACCAACTTCCCGTAAATTTGATTGTAAAAGGAATTGTTAATAAAAAAAAAAAAATTTAAAAACAACGCTTTTATAAATGTACTAAAAAGAGAAAAATAATTATGTATAATTTCTTTAAAATTATATTAAAAATTAATATATGTTACTAAAACTAAAAGCGTTGGGCGCGGGATTTGCAATTTAATTGTATAAATAGGCCTATTATATGTTTTATGAATACATTTTCATACCATAGACTTGGCGGGTAGTTAGGCAAAACAGTTTTAAGTGACTCAAATGTTCTAGTTAGATTAATTTATTTTATTTATTTATTTATTTTTTTTTGATTCATGTATCGGTGAATTAAGGTTAGTTAGTTGTCCTCTGCAATGCAAATTGCAAGAGATTGTTAATTTGCGCGCCCAACGCTTTTAGTTTTAGTAACATATATTAATTTTTAATATAATTTTAAAGAACTCATACATAATTATTTTTCTTTTTTTAGTACATTTATAAAAGCGTTGTTTTTAAATTAATTTTTTTATATTATTTTATTTAACT